>JAZGTI010002559.1:0-35684 GCA_036877585.1 Botia kubotai | reverse complement strand
ATGCATGTATTTTGCTCAACAATTTTGTGGCTTTATTGGTTCAGTCAGCTCTTTGTTCGTAAACATACTATAGGCCTACTATAGTATTAGTCTTAATCCACACATATTATTTCACATCAATAATCCCATTAACATGTCAGACATTTGTTCTGTGTTTACTACTATTCTTTGTTTTTATGTACAGCTGCTTTGAAGCAATGTAATATTGTATAAAGCGCTATATAAATAAAATTGAAATTGAAATATACACCTGGATATCAAAAAATGGATAAAAACTACCCTGTACTCTAATCATTTAAAAATGCCTTAGCAACCACCCAGAATACCCTAGCAACCTACCAACAACAACTCACAACACCTTAGCAATCACACAATGGCAACCATCCACAATATATTTTAGCATCATAGTAGTAAGTTTTGCATGGTTCAAGGCTCTTGCTCAAAGTTTCAGATTTTTTCATAAAATGTCAAAGTCTGGTGTAAATGTTAACAGTTGCATTTCTGTATCATATTTACCGCTGATTAGTGATTTCCTGTGGAAATGTGTGTGTTTGGGATGCACCTGTATGTATGGCCCAGTTTCGAAAGAGAGGAGCATCTTTCTCCACATCCCAGCCATGACGAGCAGCATGCATCCATGGAATCTGGAATATTCTCTTCTCCTGCAGACAAGAAGCATGCAAAATGCACTGTTAGCCACACTGCCCCTTATTGTGCACACAATCACATTCAAATTATCCAATCAGGAATGTCAGCTGTTAGTTTCATGAATAATATTATCTCTATTGCCTCAAAACAATGTTGTTAACTACCAAAAATGCACGTACAGTTCCAGCAGTCAGGCATAACAGGTAAATTACCACCGTAAGCAACAGCACACACCTTGTTGACCCATTTAAGTCCTGGTATTTTAAAAGAGTTTATCTGCTCCTCCAGCCACGGTCTCATTCGCATTCTTTCTACTGGCATTGTGGCCTAAAGAGAGACAGAGTGAGAGGCAAAAAGTAAGAGAGAGACTGTATTATGTCAAATTTTGACAGCTACTTTCCTTCTTAGCATGTTGTTCCTGTAAATGCAGGAAACACGTTGTGCTGCTTTCACCTTATTAAACAAACCACTGGGAAGACCAACTGAATCACAATTTAATGAGAACTACTACCTAGAAACATTAATATCAGCAACGATCAGGATTTAAAGTGAAGTGGTTTATGAGTCATAAATGATGTGACATACACAAAGCATGTTAAAGTGAGTGAGTGTATTTGTGTGAGAGTTTATCTACGAAAGAACCCACACATGTGGTCAAACCTGTAATATCTATCCTGCACGATGACTAGCATCAAAAGTACTAGCTAAGTTACTGATTAACCAATTCAAGCTCATAAGGGTTTATAGTTAATCACAGTGAAAACTTAAACTTTTAAATTATTTGTTTGTAGCTCAGACCTTTGAACGTTTATAGTCCAATAGGAAATGACAGTGAACAAAGACAACCACAAGCCAGACCAAAAACACAAGCATAACACACACTGAAATAATGTAGCATTAGTTCAAGTAGAAATTATATTTTTAAACAAATTATAACAAGTCAATCATTCAAGTCCATTGTTAATTTAAGAGTTTAGTATTTAATGTATCATGTCAAAACATTTGGCATTACATTACGTTCATGGGGCCTATATCGTAACAGCAAAAAATATTTAATATCTTCAAAACTGTTCACAACATAATTCCACATTAAACACACGCTGTTCATTACTGTTACCCAGTACCTAGTCTGCGTTTACACTGTGATGGCTAGAAAGTCGTAACTATTATTATAGCAGATTAAATCAAATGAGTTTAGCATCTCCAAAATAAGCGTGTTACTGTTGTCAAGTCAATTCAAAAGTGAAAATAAAGCTTCCTTGATTCCCATTGGATCCAAACATACAATGACTTTCGATTTTAAACTCACTCTAGCTGTTCTACGTGGCCAACAACACAAATATACACTTATGTGTACAGTACATGAGCCCCATAAATAAATGCGGAAATAGGATTTATTACCTGCGACGCTGCAGATTACTCCGGGAATAAAAGCAAAGAGTCTCTGAAGTGCCTTGACAATGTGTTTGTAGTTATCTATAACAAAAGGAAAAGTCAAATGGATTTGATTTCGCTCCTTAGATCGAAAGCAAAACAAGTGTAGGAAACAAGAGCTTGGGTGGAAATCCCCAGTCGGACTGTGTATGCGTGTGTTTGCGCTAGCTAAAGGGCGTGTGTGCGCGTTTACAAACCCTACTATGGCTAAAACGTGGCTAATTAATATTAAGACGAACGAGAAGTACGCGCACTTATTGGCTAGAATGCGGGCTGTTTGAAAGAAGGCGGTGGTCAGCGATTGATAAACCAATCCGTAAAGCGGTGTAGGAGTGTGTTTTGAATATTAATTAGGGTGCAAAATAGTTTACTTTATTTTCAATCCAATGACAAAGATGTCAGTCTTATTTTATTATACATTTCTAAATTATTTTGGGATATTCTTCCTTCGCAAGTTGAAATGGTCGTAAAAGAAACCAAATTTTAAAATATTTTTGATAAGGTTACAGTTTTACTATAATATAGTGTACAATTGTTATATAAATAAAAAATATTTGTGTTTGACAAACAATTTATGTAATAATGCTTATATGTATGGAAACCCCTCATGTTTTTCCGCTATAATCTTCTGTATCTTGACGTTTTAAAAAAGCAACAACGTCAACAGGACCTATTTAATATTTATGAACGTGGCCTTCGTTATAGTGGGAAGAGGTGGTCTGTTCATTGGCTGCAGACTGAAATGCGAAAGTCAATTTCATTTTCACTTCCTTGTTGTTTCGCTGTTGCTTCTTAAAGGTGAAGCGGGCAGAACTGAAACTAGAGGCAACACTGGTATAAACACTACTGCTGGCTCTGATTAAATGAAAACATGCCATTTAGAGAGACAAAAGTTAGAATAAAGATGCTACAATTTGCTACAATATATACATTCTAAATACATTTTTGATTATCTTCTGCATGTGAAAATTGTCCAACAATGACTGTCTGGACTCACGTCACCTTTAAAACAGTTGTTTTAATGTAAAGCGATTTGAATAAGCGTATTGGGTCCACGACTGTAGTTAGAGTGACATTTAAAAAAAAAATTCTGATGCATTGTGGCTCTGAAATCCTAACCTCATCCTAGCCTTACCAGAGTAGAAAAAATCTCAAATAACCAAACTGTAAAACAAATGATCTATTCTCAAACACAGACACAAGCACCACGAAAATTAATAAATAAATAAACAACCATGAAAGGGAAGCAGACTGATGGTTGGTTAAAGAAACGAGACTGAAACTGAATTTCTGTTGAGTTCTTGAGCTTTCTGTTCCGTTTCTGAAGAACATGCCTTGTTTTCAAGCTCTCGGCTGAAACATAAGAATAGTGCATCACCTAGTGAGCATGAAACCACCTCTCAAGCAGGGAGTAAAATTAGCAGAGAAGTGAAAACATAAAATTGAAATAGGACATGTTAACAACGCAATGCAGAAAACTGCATGAGAACTTCACAAAAATTCATCGGTTTTTCAATTGCGTGAAGGATGCTGTATGTATTAAATATAATCCAAGTTATGTAAAAACTGCTGATAACAGGTAATGAATTGATGACTAATTAAATTGAAAAATGCAAGCACTATAAAAGGTATTTAGATATTTAAGACACATTTATAAATGTATGAATGCTGCATTGCATTAAATAGGCCCAACACAACGTCAAACCAAGTTGCATTATTTGAAAAAAAAAACAATAAAACTATAGGTTTAGTATTCAAAATGACTCGTGCTGAACTGAATGTGATTGGACACTCATATGAGGGGAAAGTGACTTTATATCTATTAAAATAAATCAAGGTGTTAGCTCTTGGTTTGATAATTTATCTAAGGCAATTAAATGTATAGTTAAAATGTTAATTTATTTATAGTTAATTTATGTTAAATGTTTAAATGTTATTCTTTAAATGTCATACCCACTGTTTGTCTCCATATAGCCAAGTAATCAATACCCAGACATAAAACACAAACAACCAAATTAAATGTTTATTTATCATAATACAAATTATGATAGTCTTCACATTCAAAGTTGTCACCACACACTGTGTCTGTCAAATCCAGCATTGTAAACATTTCACATACAACAGGAAATTAAAAAACTGGCACAAAATAAGCATTTATTCCAATATACAAAAACCAACCCTTTGGTACACTTTCAGGAACTTTTGTACCTGCTATATAATATCTTTATAAAATTATTAAAACAGTAATCTTAACCATTGCTACTCAAACAAAAACTTTCAAATGCTTTTTTAAGGGAAATAGAGCTCTTTGGTGAGCATAGACACAATGCACGGAACCTGTTTCTTGCCATTGAATCCAGGCAGATTGGAGGAGGATTCGAAGTTCAGCGCCACCTTGTGGTTAACACGTGTCATGATCTGCATGATTTCCAACTGCCTGCCATATTTCAACAGCATCTCACATAGAGAGTTGATGAACCACGAGCCATTACTAACATTCCTCCAGGAATAATAACCTGGACAGAAAGAAAGCTCACAGAATCAGTACTCTTATTACATTTTCTGATTTAGTCTGGCTGGAAAATGTGATAATTCGGTGTAAATATTCAAATATGTGGACCCAAAATTATTACTGTTAGGTATTAATAAGAAATTTAAAGAAAGTAAAAATACAGTCAAATTTTATCCAAAATAATTATTAAGCATGTCTCTTATGTGTGGCAACACCTTACCTTAGAATTGTACTGGTTTTAGAATTTTAGAGTTTTATTGCCAACTTTATATAACCACTCCATATATATTTATTTGTATAATATATATTGTATAAACATGAAACATGAAAACTTGCATTGAATTCTCAACAAGTGTTTTTGACACTTACCCGGGGCAGTGGAGTATGCATACAGGAAATCTGCCTCAACAGGAATTTTCTGTGTTGATTCTGAGTCAGCCACACTGTCAGTCTCAATGCCAGAGTCTAGATCAGTCCCTCGGCAAGCCTGCAGACACACAGGAGAAACAGAACTGTAACACATGTGTGTATTTAGATTAATTCTGCTAATAACAGAATCAAAACTTTAAACAACTCATAAAATCACAACATACATTTTGAGGCTCTTATACCATGTTGGTTAGCTTTGAGGTCATGTGTAGTGTTCACGTTAAAGGTTGACAAAGTAAACTTTTAACAAATCAAAATTTTGAGCAAAAATGGCTCAATGACTTAGGTAAATGAAAATGCTTTGTTTATATATGTTTTATGTTTATATTTGCTCGGTCTAGTGTTATGATTGGTTGGATTAAACAAACATGTTCTTCCCAAACCTTTGTTTAGAACTCTATTACGTCACTTAAGTTTTGTTTCCAGAGAACAGTTAGAGAAATGTCTGAAAGTCTCAGGTGTTACATGTAAAAATCATAAAGTTCACCTGAATAAAGAACAGCTTTGGTTTCCCCACCAGCGAGGAGCACAGATCTCCTCTGAACAGTTTGAACAGTTCCTTTAACTCTGTACAGCCATCTGTGCCATAGATCACACCATCATCTCCATGACTCAACAGAACACATACAAACATGGCCGAACGACTGTGATCCTCCTGAGACACTGACGAGAAAACAATTCAAGATTCAGTGAATCACTGAATGAATGATGCAATCAATAAATCATTGGCATGGGTGCTCAGAACATCTAACAAACCATTAGTTAACAAAGCCTTCATCTGTGAGACAGTTTGGTCATTGCTAATCCTGATTTTGAAGCCCAACTTTGAGAAGACCTCCATAACATTCTTTGCGTCCATGTCTGTTCCGTTACGAACTCCCATTTCTGTCACACAAATTAATAAAGTAACAGAAATATATCAAACTCCAAACTAAACTGTTTATGCAGAGTGAAACGAGTGTGCACCTGCCGAGCAGGTGCTATTGAAAATGTAATACTAATGCATGGCTCTCTCCAGATCTGTCGTCTTACCTGTTTTCTTATGAAAATTCTTGTTGTTGATGATGATACATTGTCCCAGACTGGGGTAGTTTATGTTGTATTTAAAAGCGTCTGAAAGTGATTTGGCGTCTGCTTGATCTACTTCAGAATCAGTGAGACCTGATCCGCTGAGAAAATAAGAGGGCTTTCCTGGTTTATTCACAATTCTTAAGAAAAGAATTTACAGTCACTTCAGGGTTTTGTCATTTAGTAAGTAGATATCTTTACTATATTACCCTCCATATAAAACTTAAATGTCTTTTGGACAACTAATCCTCTTCAAATAGATCTACTGTGTTAAATTGTACTGGTTTGCAAATCGTTGTTTGGTTTTGCTTTAAAACCCAACCTACATACCAGCTTTTCTTCTTGTTTGTTTTTAAAGTAAATTTCATGGAAAACATTAATACAATCATACATACTCATGGTTGATCCCTTTCGCATCCACACAGTCTTCTCCAGCTCTTCTGTCTGACATGACCTCTGCAGAGAAAAACAAAACTAGATCTAGACTGCTAAACAATGCTGCAAGCTATAGTTCTCCATGTTTTAACCTTTGTTTTATTATGTTTATGCATGTATAATAAATGTCACAACACTTTCTGTTCCAATTCCAGGAAAATTTAATCAGAGACACTGATATCTTTTAGAGAGATGTTTAATAGTCAGATCACTCAAAACTAGTATTCTGATAATAATTCAAAAGATAAACAACTCTAAGGTAAAATACTTTATATCCCTTAATAAATTCTGATATAGCTGTTTCTCTTTTACTATTGTTAAGGACATAAACAGTGTTTAAGACACTTTTCTACACCCACAACAATTCTAATTCCATTGTTTGCACATCACATGTCTGAACAACTATTATTAGCGAGATCCTATTGGCACAATATTGGGAAAACACTTAATCATCAAATTCAGGAAATCAATGTCTTTTGCTAATGAATCATGAGTAATACTATGACACACCCAATGAAAACTGCTCCTTTAACTTTCAAAATAATAATTTAAACCTACACTGTAAAATATAAAAATGTGCAGTTCAACATTCAAGGACCATTTCTACCTGACATGACACATACAGGTTTTTGGTTTAAAACTTTGGTTTAATTTAATTTAGTCTCTATTTGTAAGTGATATTTTTACCCTACATAACCAGTTTACCGCACGTTGCAAAACATTTTCTACAGGATGTACTTGTAGAACTTCATTTTTTTCTATGGTATTAGGACAGTTTCTATGGTATTAGGACACTGTCTGCTCAGGTTATAGGAACCATTTATAATTCCAATCAATTCCAAAATACATTTGCTATTAATAAACTTGCCGTTTAATTAAATAGAAAAAAACAAACATTACTTGTTTCTTACTTGCAATTTTACAAAAACCTTCTAACCGGTTGATACTGTAACTCACAAACTGTTCAGTGAAGATCGAAGTGTCCCAGAAAGTAGGCCACACAGTTTCTGTTGGGACAAGCCCATGACAGGTAATCGCAAGAAAAACTAAGAGTTAATATACTTTTATGTACTTGTACAGAAATCTATAATACAATTTACTCATAACCTCTTGAAAGAAGGATTCCATTTATCAGAGTTAGACTTTGTCTTCAGTGGCAGGTACAGAAAACACAATCACTTATAACCCTGTTAATGGTCTAAATCGGTTAGTCTTATTAAAATGTTAAGAAGCAAAGACAAACAAGCAAACAAAACTTACCACAAGCAAATAAATTAAGTAAAGTAGGCATAGGAGTTGTGGGAATACAGACCTAACACAGGTGTGTTCCAGGTGAACTTCACGATCCGAAAGAGAAAATAAAATGTCGGTGGTTTTGTGCCGCCGGGAGATTTAACTCATCAGACCGAAAGAAGTTTGTCTTTCCAGTGAGCGCAATTACTAGCCTACCACGCCTACAGTTTAACTCATAAATGACGTTATTGTTTTTCACCATGAATAATATCGCAGAACTGTTGCGCCTTCACCATTGGTTACGATTTGTTCCGTGTTTTTGTCCACTCCAATGACAGAAGAGCCATACGTTTTGCGCATGAGCAGTTTCATGTTTTCGCAATCAGCCTTTTTAGCAAAACATTATTCAAAGTAGGACACAACTGTCTATATTAAGAGTGCGTAAAACTACTCAACCATTTACACAAATTAAAAAGTATTGTACAACAACACTCAAAGAAACAAACTCTGGGAAACCTAATTACCAGGGTATAGATGAAACGTGCCATTGCATACAACCGTTTAGATGTTGAATTTATAGGTCCTGAAATACCTTAATTTGGCTACAAAGTGGAGGTATGCAGCCTACAACCATTTGAACGTTGAACACAGAGTATTGCTTTAGATCTTTCTTCGGCTACTCTGTATGTTCTCAGCTGTCGATACACAGGAACAAATAAAGTGACCCTTTGTGCAATACACTGTATTAAGACAATGACTTATCAAAGTAAACTCATTAGTGACTGATTTTTAAGGTCCATGTTTTATTCTTTATGAACAGCTTGTCTGGGGCTCTTAAACACAATTATGCCTCTGACATAGAAAAGTGCAAAATCACTATTACAGTGGAGAAAGCTATACAAATCTATTGGAAAGCTTTATGACACATTAGTTACTTATGCATTATGTTCATAAATCATATGAAATAAGTTGCTGATAGCACTGACCAATTCCATTTTTTCAACAATTACACAGAATTTTAGATAATGTTTAACATTTAATATTCATTTTCACATCAAAGACAGATTATGGCAATACAGTTTTGTGCCTTCAAACAAAACAAACAAAAGTAATACATACAAACATAACCTTTTAATGGCACTCAGACAAACTGTGTTCTTGTATTAAACTTTTTATATGCAGTTTTATGTACAAACTGGGGAAAAGATTAAAAACTCTCAGGATCTACTGCTCAGGATCCTTTACAAACAACAGTTTCACTTCATCAATATTTCAGGACTGTTCAAGTCAGAGTGCTGTAAATGTATAAGTATGTGTAGTTTCTCATCTGGGTGAAGGGTCGTTACATAACACACTTGACTACCAGGTCTTTTGGTAGTATCTTGACTACCAGGTAGCGTGCACATGGGCGTGACTCAAACTTGTGCAGATCTGAGTTTTTTTATTCAGCCTCTGTGTGGATATAAATGGTTGAGCAATGCATCGTCAACAATGCAGGTAAAATGAACTGGCTGAATGAAGTATTTGACAAGTTCTTAAGAGTGAAAAGGACTCTCATTAGTATTGTTTGCAAAAGGTTAGAGATCTGAACATACTGCTTTAATTAAACTAGGACATTAACTCGTCCTGTTCTCTATGATGGACATGAATGATAACCCAAATCATGTGGCTTTTTGAGGACAGGTGTCAATATGCCTGTTTATACTGATTAATTCAGTGGTAGGCTAATGATACTGCTAAAGCCACTTTTGCTAAAGCCACTGCCTGTTTATACTTATTAATTCAGTGGTAGGCTAATGATATAAATTAATACACTGCTAAAGCCACTCTACAATGTCACATATTTTAATTTTCTTAATTTGTGGGCTGTTCTGAGCAAATATTAATATATGTGATTTTCAGCATTGGCCTCTCCAGGGCACACTGAGATGGACTTGGCATGATTCTTGGTGTCAATCATATTGGTCCGTTTCTGTTGACCAATCTTCTGCTGGATCTTCTCAAGGAATGTGCACCAAGCAGAGTGGTCAATGTGTCATCCTGCGGCCATGATCTAGGCACTATAGATTTCGACTGCATCAATACACACAAGAAATTAGCTCTTGGGTCCTCTGATGCTGATTTATTCAGGGCGTACACCCACAGCAAGCTCTGTAATGTGCTCTTCACTCAAGAACTGGCCAAAAAAGACAGTCTCCATCCAGGTAAGTGGATTTTCAATATTTAAGCTGCCTAAGTTTGTGAAATGATAAAAGTTCTTTTTTGCATTACACTTTAAAACCAATTGTTTTAGGTCTACTTTCTAAAGCATAGGTCATATACAAGTAATAAGGCTGCATATGACAACATTTAACATGAACTAACAATGAAAAACACAGCATTTATTAATATTTTCAATGTTTACTAATGCATTTTTTAAATTTCAAGTTGTATCTGTTAACACTAGTTAAACTAACAAAAACAAGCACTTAACATTTAACAAATGTTTAGAGAATTTCAGATTAATAAAGGCTGTAAAAATATATTCTTTATTGTTAGTTCATGTTAATAAATGTAGTTATATAATGTTAACAAATGCAACCTTGTTGTAAAGGGTTACCAGCTAAAATTAAATCTTTGAATCTACATTAACTAACAATCAGCTAAGCATTCTCTAATATAACATATTAGAGAATGCTTATACTGGTACATTTTGGTTCAAGTACTCAAGTCAACTGGCCTCTTGCACCCATTTCTGACCTTCTAACCTTCTTTTCTGTTTCAGGATCAGTAAGAACAGAACTATGGCGTGACATCAGCAAGCTGTGGGCGACAGATCCAGTGTCTGGTGCTCAGACCACTCTGTACTGCACTCTGCAGGAGGGCATCGAGCACCTGAGCGGACAATATTTCTCTGACTGTCAGCTGGTGCAGGTCAAACCTGAGGCCAGAGATGGCGGGATCAGCAAAAAACTGTGGTATGTTGGTGAGAAATTGTGCGGCATGGCTTGAACAAACACACTTATTTCACACTAAGCTATGAAGAAGTAGTAGAAGGTAGAGTTTTTTATTACTCTACCTACACTAAATATGTTCTTTGTACTGTATTTGAAAATGTAGAAAATGTCAATAGTAAACATTAATGTACCAATATATTTGTCATATGGTCCCATTTTTTTTCTTACCGGACAGACAAGCTTCAGAGAACAAACATTACACAAGCAACCTCACCCAGCTCACAGGTAACTTGTAGAATAGTGTGTGTAATTTTTACATTACTGTAATGATGACATCATAAAGATGTCCAGACTGATCACATGACACAGCTCGTAGAGGGTAATGTGAGTTAAATGTGTTTTTACAATATACTGTGACAAGTGTCTCCGGGTTGATCAGCGTCGCCCTGGCAACCAGCGCGCCGCACCTGCACCAGCTCATCACCGGCTGACCTTGTTGCGTGATTCTTCACCCGTGACATCTGGTGGAGAATGCGGGCATTCCTGTGAAGAATCACCGAAAAGAGTGTGCAGCACCCCACTAAAAACAATCTTTTTTTTCTGTCTATTTGCAGCGGAGAGCGGCGCGCCTTTCCCCACGGACATGGAGGAACTTCTACAGCGCCTTACTGAGGTAAGCGTCCACCAGCAGCAAATCATGGAACACTTGACCAGCCGTCAAAGCCGGGCGGAGGAAGAGCTCGCGGCCATGCGTGCCCACGCTGCCCACCACGTTCCGTTGCCCGACCCCCGAGCGTAAATCACCCGTCTGCTGGCAAAAATGACGGCGGACGACGTGGAAGCGTTCTTGCGGGTCTTTGAAACAACCGCGACTCGTGAAGGGTGGGCTCACGAGGATTGGGCAGGCCGGAGGGTGCCTCATGAGGATTGGGCAGGCCGGAGGGTGCCTCACGCGCAGTGGGCAGGCCGGAGGGTGCCTCACGCGCAGTGGGCAGGCCGGAGGGTGCCTCACGCGCAGTGGGCAGGCCGGAGGGTGCCTCGCCCCAGGACGAGTCCATGCCCACCGCCGGAACCCCGATACCGCCCGGTCACGCTGATCCAGTCCCAACTCTGCCCGCCACAACCGGCCCCCCAGGAACTATTTACCCATCACGTGTGTCCACGGGGACACACAACAAGTTCCAGCCCGCCGGGTGACCATCGCCACCGCCCATGGCGCCTGGCCCGTCGAGGCTGGAATACTGAAAGACCTGCCCGTCCCGTGCTGCTGGGTCGGGATTGGCCGGGGTTCGACCGCCTGCTCGTCGCCACCACCCAGCCCGCCAGGGAACTGTCAACGTCGTTTTAATCAAACGCTCAAGCAGATGCTCTGCCGGGTTGCCGCGGAAGACAAGCGGGATTGGGACCTCATGATCCCCTACGTTCTCTTCGGCATCCGAGAGTTACCCCAGGCCTCAACCGGCTTCATCCCCCCTTTGAGCTCCTGTTCGGCTGCCAACCTTGGGGACTCCTCGACATCGCACGGGACGCTTGGGAGCAGCAGCCTGCACCCCACCGTACGGTGGTCGAACACGTGAAGCAGATGAGGGAGCGGATCGACCGGGTCATGCCGTTAGTCCGGGAACACCTCTCTAAAGCTCAGCAGGCCCAACAACGCCACTACAACCGGCCGGCTCAGCCACGGGAGTTCCAGCCGGGAGATCGCGTGATGGTCCTCGTCCCTTCCTCCGCCTGTAAGTTCCTTGCTTCATGGCAGGGCCCATGGAAAAGAAGGTGGAAGCCATCCACAGTGCCCCGCAGCCCCAAACGAAGACCCAGGCATGCGCCTTCTTGGGGTTGGCGGTATACTACCGCTGTTTCATCCCTAACTTCTCCTCCTTAGCCGCCCCTCTGACAGATCTGACCAGGAAGGGGCAGCCTGAGAGGGTAATCTGGAAGCCCGCGCTGGAGGAAGCCTTCCTCCGGATCAAGACGGCGCTCACCTCCTCTCCCGTCCTTCGTGCCCCGGACTTCAGCTGCCCCTTCCTGCTACAGACAGATGCCTCCGACACGGGACTGGGGGCGGTCCTGTCCCAAGTCCAGGGAGGTGAGGAGCATCCCATCATCTACATCAGTAGGAAGCTGTCCCCGGCCGAGACGAAGTACGTGGCCATCGAAAAGGAAGCCCTGGCCATCAAGTGGGCAGTCCTGGAGCTGCGGTATTACCTTTCGGCCCCAGGTTCACTCTGGTGACTGATCATGTGCCCCTACAGTGGATGTCGCGGGCCAGGACACCAACGCCAGAGTGACTCGCTGGTTCCTCGCACTCCAGGACTTCCACTTCGAGGTACGACACCGGGCCGGGGCGGCCAACGCAAACATGGATGGCCTGTCTCGGATATGGACAGCTTATGCAGGTCTGTCAGTGGTTCTTCCCCACCCTCCCCTTGTTTCTCCCCTGCTATCCCCTGTCATCCCCAGGACCAGGCCGGCGCTTGGGAGGGGGGGATGTGACGAGTGTCTCCGGGTTGATCAGCGTCGCCCTGGCAACCAACGGACCGCACCTGCACCAGCTCATCACCGGCTGACCGGTCACAGCTGCACCACATCACAAGGCTCGCCCCACGAGAGAGCTGGGTCTCGAGGTGAATGGTGACTATTAAATATCTCTATCCTTTATTGCAGAGAGCAGCGAGTGACCGTCAGCCGTTTGGGACGCACAGTGCCCACTCTCACCGCCACAAGAGACACAGGGAACACGAGTCACACCAGCCGCACCAGCCACACCGGCTGCTACACATCAACACTGCACTTTTACTGTAATAAATCCACCCTCCGGGGTCTTTTTCACCAGCCTCCCTTGTTGCGTGATTCTTCACCTGTGACAATACTTAAAACATACTTTAGACTTACAAACAAAAAGTATAAAGTATATATATTGCTGTTTAACCTTTTCAAAAATACAATAATTCCAAAAGTCTAATAAACTGCAAGAGAACTGTAACATTTCATTAATAATGTTTATTTGTTTAGCTGAATGTTGTATTCATAACTAATGCTTTGTATCATCTAAGACCTGCTGCAGCTGGTCATTGATACTCTTTAGCTGTTGCTCTGTTCCCATGATGCATCTTGCTTCAAGTAACATGGCAGGCATAGAAGAGGGCCCATACTGTCAGACAACAGACAGATGTGAAATTAAATTAGGAAAAAGCAATCATCTGAAATCGTTAAATGAAAGGTCAACAAAAGTGTTCTAAAAAAGTCTTTGAAAATGTCTTAACTAAAAACATAAAAAAGGTTATTTTCTCACCGTTTCCACCTCATCAGGATGAGTCATGCAGTGATGCAGGTACTTCCTGCTGAGTTCCTGCAGGCTGGCGAGAAAGGAGGTTCCTTCTCTCAAAGCTCTGAGTATCTGTTCCGACTCATCATGATCTTTCTTAAGTGCTCTCAGCTTTGTCTTTGTCCTGTGAGATCAGACACATGTAAATATGACGTTTTTAAAGACAGACAGAGTGAGATAAAAACATCAGTAAATTTAAGGGAACCATGGTCTACACTTTTAAAATGTTTACTTTTCCCCTGATGTTTATAAGGTTTCTTGCACCAAAACAGTTTTTATTAAAAAATAAACAATTTTCACCCCTTTCTGACTGTTTTTTTTTGCTACTGCACCTGTACCAAAACATTTTAACTTGCATTGTCAGTGCTTACTTAATAAATTCACTATTGGCCTCCAAAAGTCTGGTCCTTTTCAGGTTGATGGTACTATTAAGCTGAAAGAGAAAACAAATATTGCCTTTAAAATAATTGTGCTTTTCAAATAATAGATATATTGCCATATATATAAAATTATAGATAACAATAACAAAATTACCTTGGTGTTGTTTCTTTTTAGGTGCATGAGTTCTCTTGATTGTGTGATCTATGAATAAATCAGACATTTATATTTTTATTTTGATGTCATCAGAGCTTCTATTCATGTTGTATGAAGAGATGTGGAAAATAATCTCACGATCTCTGAGAGCTGCTCTTCAAACAAGTTACTGAATTCATTAATGGTGCGTTTCACAGAGTCAGAGTTCACTGTCTGCCTGCATAGAAATCCCATAAAACCACACAATATTTCAGCCTACATCAAACATCATGAAAACTGATGCAGATGTTGTAATCACATCGTAAACTCACTTATACTGGCTGACAAATTCCTGGAATGTATCAAGCACCACATAGAGGTCAAGTGGACTTCTCAAATCTCTTGATCTTTTAGACGGATCTGCTCTCCCTAGACAGGACAGTTGTGTTAGACACTGTACACTTTCTCCAGACTATATAACAGACCATGACTGTATTTACAACATAGCACAGTCTTGAGTGTCATATAACAGTCACTATATACTAAAAATATTAAAGACATCTTCATGAAAACAATATTTAAAGCTGCAATCCATAACTTTTGACTCTGTCATCTCTTTTAAAAAAAAAGACAATTGCGAGTTACTTGTGAAGTTATTTCTTAATGTGGATGACAAATTTCAACTCTAGGCAACTGTTGTAAAAACAAGCTACAAAAGCTCCATTTTCAACCAGAAAAAAGTTATGAATTACAGCTATAAGTAAATGAAATTTAAGTAAAACAACCAAACTATCCATTTTATTGACAATAAGTAAATACATGCTTTGAAAACCAAATAACTTCACATCTAACTGGTTTAATACCAGAGGACTTAGATGAAGATTTTCTTTTCTGTTTGTGTCCGCTTTGTGGTCGACTGGACGATGACTGTGGTCTTTTCACCCTCTTAGATTTTTCCTTGTCTGGATGCTAATAAGGAAATTACATTATAAATGGAAGGTTTTGTAAAGTCTGTCTCTTTGAGACTAGAATTAGTCTAACATTACCACTCAAATATAAACACGTTATCCTGTAGCCAGTTCTTCTGATAAACAGAGTTGTAGAAAGTGAGACTTACAAAGCTCTCATCTTCATCTGTTATCTCCTCTGAATATGAAGAGGACCTCTGCTGTGTCTGATTTCCTTCTGAGGTCAGACTGCTTTTTGTTACCCTCTGACTTTTCTGGAATAATAAAAACATGCATTGCAAATCCATTCCTTTTTATTTCTGGCATGCACTATCAACAGCAATTATAAATAATTTCATAATTAATATTAAGATAGTAAAATTGACCAAACATTCTGTTCACACTGTTCTTTTATATATGACTTAGCAAGCACTACTCAGGAACAAGAGGAAAAATTAAAGTAAACAAGTGTAGTAAACAAGTGTAAAGTAAACCAGTCACACCTGGGCCGTGGCTATCAGTGAAATTCTTCTCTTGCCTGTGTCCTGTCTGCTCTCTGATATGGTTGGCAAAGACCTGTCTTTAATTTTTCTACATTGATATAACATTTTAGAATTATTATAAAAACTAGTGAAGAAAAACTTATAGCATCATAGCAAACCTGTCCAACCCATTTCCATCTGAAAGAAACCCTCACTCTACCTTACTCTGGATATTGCTCCTTGATTTCTTGGCTGAGATGGTTCCTGGTTTTCTTTGGATGCTGTGATTTTCTCTAATGCCCTAAAAGCAGTTTTAGATTTACTTCTAGATTGAGTAATTCCTGTCTCTGGGGTCTTTAGCACCCCAACAGCTGTCTTCCCAGCTCGCTGTTGGCCTGTCTTTACTGGGGCAGAATGTTGGTTCTGTTCATCTCCAGGGCTGGGGTCTTCTTCCAGAACTGCACTGTAAAGGGGGTTACCTTCAAACAACAATCACAGATCAACTCACTCCTCATGGGATTTTAACACCATAACACACCTTTTAGTAACTCCTTCAATCCAATGCTGCTTTCAAATATAATGTCCTTATTTTATAGAATATAAACCAGTCAGCATTTTTTTTTCCAGAGTGACGTGATTTTTGTCATACCATGTGAAGAATAAAGCTCTCCCTGAAAGAATCTGGCCTTTTCTATAGATGAAATGAAATGTAAAGACTCCTCAACACCACTTTTCCCCTTCACACCCTAAAAACATTTCACATATCCTCATATATTGCACAATTCATACATATTATAGGGGAAATTATTTAATGAATAATGTAACACGCATATCTTACCACGAAATACATATCCACAACAATATTGTAATGCACTAATAATGCTTTACATTGCATTACATTATTATGTTTGTAAATACGTACATAATATATTATTTATGGATTTAAAAATACATGATTACATTATGTATTATCTGATGACTTCTTGAGTTAACTACAGCTGATCATAAACTAAAACACTCACCTTCAACTCCTGCTGAACACTTTTTAATGTTTTTGTCATCCGATTCATCTCTGCGTTGTATTATTTCTTATACGAAACGAAACTACTTTTCTGCATAAAAACAACAAGATTCGTCATCAGAGCAGGTCATGAGTGATTTTTAGCGCGAACATTTCAACGTTTATACTGTACCATCTCTGAAAAAGGGTGATATTCGTAACTTTACGGCGCACATTGTGCTTATTATAAAACAAATTATATTTGTCTGATTATTGTTATTTGAAATTAAGTTAATTACTTATATAAAATTAAATTATGTGTGATTGATACCATTAAGAACAGAACACATTTTACACTTCCCCCTTCTTCATAAAAATGGTAAATTCTTTCTCCGTTTACGTTGGAAGCGTACTAGTGGCTCGTTGTGGCCACACTGCCCCCTGCTGTTTCAGTGGTTTACAACACAGTGCTTATTTATCTACCTGTACATTAATATTAAATTTACTTCTTTAATACACTTGTTTTATTAAAACATATTTCCATTAAAATTATATTAGAAAATCTTTTTGTACATTGTGTTAATTATCATTATTTAATAATTTTATAAAATAAATTTTATATTAATTTTTATAATTTTAATCACACTGTTAATAACTTTTGTACAGCTTTTTATCTATCTATTTGTACAGCTGCTTTGTAACAATATGCCATTATGAAACTTGATTGTTTCGTTTCATGCATTGGTTGGCTTTGCGTGCGTAATAAAACACTGCTGTTTACAGTTAGTACTCGGTCTATTTAGTGTAATTAAAACACGAACGTTTGTGTAAATTTGAGAACAGAACAGCACGCTACTAAAAAGTGTAAATTAATTTAAAAAAATATATTGTCAAATTTGTTATGTATTTTTACTTGAAATTAAACATTATTGCGGTAAAGCACAATAACAAATTCACATTCTAGAGTGTAGACACTAGAAACCCTTAAGATTTTCTTTTAAATCACTTCCGGTCTGTCACTTTTTCAGTCCGTTGTAGAAATGCTAGAAACTGAGGAAGTTCTAAGTCAGTATCGACTCGTTGACTCATATCAGCAAGACAGATCCGTCACTCTCCCCTCAAGCACAAACAGAAGGTAAATAATGTCATGACGTCATCGACACCGACTGACGTAAGTAGTTTAAGATATACTCCGTTTAAGTGGATTATTTTAGGGGGTAAACACGTGAACTTCAGATGTCACTGGATTAGCATTAGCTAGGGTGTGTTTTTGATGTTTAATAAGTGACATAAAGGCACATTTAAGCATTCAAAGCTCATGACAAATAGTTGATGTATATGTAAATGATGCTTGCGTGTAATTGATAGTCTGATCAGAAATATATGCTTTATGTTGATATTCTGTAACTAAATAAGTCACATTTTCCTTCTATACTTTATATAGAAAAACTAATTTCATATACTTTTATATTTTTTACATTAGAGCTGTTTGCGGTTTAGGTCTGTTTGCTGTTGTTTGGCATTGTATTAATAGTAGTTTGTTAGCTGTGTTGAGCACATGTAGTGATTATATCATATTTTGAGTCATGTGTATGTAGTGCACGTTAATTGCTTGTTTTTAGAGTGGTCTGGCTTTACACTTGCAGTAGAATGAAATGGAATATGTGGTCACATCAAGGACATTTCACTGCTGTTCACAGCATTTTAGTTCTGCACATGCAACGCATGTTTTAAGTTATTTAAAGTGGTATGTTTTCTCTGACCGCAACAAATATGTTAATGGCTCATGGGCTGTGAACCTGTTCTGTCAAGATCAGTGTTCTCATGTGCATTGCAAAACAATGTTAACCTAATATATGAGGTTCTGTTTAGTTCTATTCATCTCTTGTTAACATGATAGCAAATCATTTCACCACAAAGTTAAATCCCAGCCCAACGTGACCCTGTTTTATTTTTGTCTTGAGCCTTAAATGAGAGTCATGTTCACATTCACACTGCTATGAGACTTTTTTTTGCCATAGAATAGTAATGTAGTTTTTGGTCAAAAGTTAAGTTGGCTGTCCCAAAAAGTATTTGAACACCTTAGACACATTTAAAAGTGTGAATATCATCATAATGTGCACCCTTCAATGCTGCAATCCCTTTAAAGATAATATTAAGTTGATATGGTTTAGCCAGAAATGTTGATCCAGAAAACAAGTACCACAGTTGGTTGTCTTGTTCTGTTTGGGTCATTTGATCTTTGGTAAGATAGCATGTCTCCTCTTAGTAGTTAATGATGCAAAATGGTTTAAAAACATTTAAAAACATTAGACTCCTACCTGAAACCTCAGAGCATGGATCAGTGAAATGCTATTTGGATGTTCTCCTAATAGACTGTTGCAAGTTTTAAACTCCTCTAAATGAAAACATTGCACATGCTTTATTTTCTCTTTCTCTCTCACAGGCTAAAATGCTGTTTGTGGATTTTTACCTAAATATAAATTTCAGATCTGCTAATCAATCAGATGCTTAATTTCCTATGGGGGTGGTTACTACTACGGACCAAGAATCGGGCCGGCAACCGCAGGCCCCGCCTTTGCAGCAGGGCAAGTTAAGTGGGCATGCCCTAGTAGGGGCCGGTCTGGGGGCGGTGCCTGGGCCTCGTGGAAAGCACTATGTGTGTGGCTCATTCGCTGCTTTCACCAACATCATTGTGACTTTTCCCATTCAGAAGGTTCTTTTTCGCCAGCAGTTGCATGGAGTTTGTGTGACAGAAGCTATCCGTCAGCTCCAGAGGGAGGGGCTTAGAAACCTCTATCGTGGACTCCTGCCTCCCTTACTACAAAAAAACACAACTGTTGCCATCATGTTCGGCCTGTATGAAGATTTTTCCCGGCTGCTCTTGCAACGCGCTCGGAGAAGTGGCGCACCCGAGCTTGTCACGCGGAGTGTTGCTGCAGCGCTGGCTGGCACGGCCGAAGCCGCCCTTACGCCGTTTGAACGAGTACAAACACTACTTCAGGATCACCGACATAACAGACGTTTTCACAACACTGCCCATACCTTCCGGACACTTGTACAAGACTATGGCTTGAGGGAGTGCTACCGCGGGCTAGTCCCGGTTCTGTTGCGTAACGGGCCCAGTAACGTTCTTTTCTTTGGACTCCGTGGGCCAATTAAGCAAAGGCTCCCGGAGGCTCAAACACGAATGGCTCACATGGCCAGTGACTTTGTGTGTGGTGGCCTGCTGGGGGCAGCGCTGGGCATCATGTTCTACCCACTGAACGTAGTCAAATCTCGAGCCCAAGCCCAGGTAGGGGGTGAGTTCGTGTCCTGTGGTCAGGTGCTGATGACCGTGTGGCGGGAGAGAGAAGGCAGCATAGTGCTGCTGTTTCGCGGGGCTATGCTAAACTACCACCGATCTCTACTGTCATGGGGTATCATCAATGCAACCTACGAGCTTCTCCTGAAAGTCTTCTGAAGGACAAGGAGCAGAAGAAGAGGGTAGATTACAGAGTGAACTGTATCAGAACAAAACCAAATGAATTCTCACTCTTAAAAGAGGTCTGGACAGTGTTTGTTCTGTACATTTTCACCTTCCATGGATGGGCAGACACCATTTATTCGCTGATGCCTATAAATATAAAGTTCACTCATACTACTTGGCCACTATAAGTGTTGTGAAATGTAACTACCTGTAGTGACTCAAGTATACATTTTCATCACTTTTCTAGGGGGAGTTTGGGGTTCTGTGGTACACAGGTGGATAAAGCACAGTTTCGCACTACTTAAGAATATTTGTACTTTATTGTAAAAATGTAAAGCGATGCAGTCCATTTTGATACACATTCTCTGGACAGGAACACGGCAAGCCATGCATCGATCAGTCTTTGTAAGTGTTAAGTGTAGCTTGTCTGAGTGTTCATGAACGTATTGATGACATTTGTGGCCCACACAATATGCAAGCCCACGATGTTACCGTTTTTGCCGAACAAAAAAAAATCAGCTGTATACATTTCAAAGATGTGATCATTTTCAACGTTTTTTTTAATGTAACAAGTGTCTTGTGATAAGAGTGAAACTTTCATATAATTGTGGGTGAGAAGTAAACTATTCCTCAAATTGCATTCTGGGTCTCATTGCACTGTCAACATGAAATGAAAAAATAAAAAAGGAAAGGAAAAAATTCCCCTCAATTGTTCTGAATGTAGTATACATTAAGTTGTTTTATACAGAAATATGTTTGTTCTCTGGTGGCTCAATATGAAAACTGTTCTTGGAAAGAGTATGAAAACTGAAAACTCAATATGTTCTTTGTGTAATCTGACTGACTAGATAAACTCATTCTGGTGGCGTGTGTGTGTTGGTGGGTAGGGGGTGTCTAATATGGGTGATATTGCGGCCATCTGGAAGCACTTCTCTAATTTAAAGTAACCAAAGTTAGAACCGAACAGGGATGATGGGATAATCCATCTACTGACCTCAAGTTGCTCTTGTGATTTAGACTTTCTAATTATTTATATATTCTGGGCAGAAGCTGCCTTCTGAAACCTAACCAAGGAACAGCCGGTAATAATCATAACCCTCACTGATATACCTAAAACTTAAATATACTGGTCTGAAATCAGGTAGCTACATTCAAACTTATTCTTACTGAATTCACATTGCAGCCCCTTCATAATCTCCCTCGATCTAGATATTTTTGTGACTATGACAAAACCTAAAAAAGCATTCTAAGGCTAAAATACTCTGTTGAGACCATTTTATCAATACATTGTAAGCATAGAGTCTTAACAACATATGCCTTTTTGCATTACTTTAGTGGTAACAAATCAGGGGCAATCAATAGAGGGCGATCTTCAAGTGTTTGTGCATTAAACAAAATGTTTCTATCCTGGTGGCTACAGATGTTGACAGCTGTTGTCCTGATTGAAGAAACTAACCAAAGAAGAAGCAGGTTTCTGCTAATGCACACAGCCTTTCAGTGATGCTAAGAACACAAGGCAAGTTGTGCTGCATTACAAATTACATTCCGATACATTTTAGAACACAACATGAAATCAAGTTTGCATTGACACACACACCCTGTCCATATTCTGCCTTCCTCAAAGATCATTTACACTAATGACAAGACCATTTTATAGTACAATACATTTGTCGCTGTACAGCATTTCACGGGAATGAAAGCAGTAAAAGGAAAAACCTTTTCAATCAAACTGAAATAAACACGAGGCAAAATATGTCCAAAAATATATAAGATGCATTTCCACAAAGATGTCATTCAACAAAATTTTTATGATGGTCCTCCAAGATAAAATATAAGGCTTAGGTTTGTCTGGAAAGTCCTCTGAAGCAAAAATATTAGTGATCCACAACAAAAAAAATACATCTGATATGTATAAAATGTAAAAAAGTATGAAATGTGGAAAATTTCTGATACAAATCATGACACTTGCATAGTCAAAAAAAAAACAAGGACAACTCAGAAATTGTGTGGCTGGATATCACTGGGATCAGTTATAGGATGGTGGCAATGTGTTGTGTAAACATGCCCCAATTGTGCTATTATGTCTTTGGACTACACTGAGCTCTGTGGGTAACAGCTGACAGAGTGAGTTGACATGCCAATATAAAAACTAACATCAAAAGCCCAATTTGACCACAGATTAACAAAAATTCCAAACAGCCACACTTCTATTGCCTTCATCAATTACACTTCATCTGCTCTCATTTTACAGTCCCAAAGGTATCACATATAAAATGAAACGAAAGTCCTTTGAATAGTTTTGTGAAATGTTAGTGCATAAGTATTTGGGGTATTTAATGTTCTATCACAGATTTAAATTGATTGTACATGTTGTCAGGAGTTAGAAGAGAGTTAGAATATTTTGTTCATTCAATCTGCAAAAAGCAGCTACTAAAACGTAAAAACAAGTGAAGCTTCATAACACTGTTTATCTCAGGTTTCTATAATTATTAGAGTAAGAGGTAGGGATTTCACATACACCAAACAAAAACAAAATGCAGTACTACATACTATACATACATCAGCAAGTATAGAACTGTTAGAAAATAGCTATGTTTGAATGCATAATTCTAGTATGTTTATACGAAGACTTGGCAAGACAAACAGGTTAACATAAGTGGTGTCTGATGTTAGTTCATTAGATGTGTGCATTTTCTCAGAAATTGTGGTGAAACAAAACAAGCAAACAAACAGCATTTGGAAGAAATGAAGAAAAAGAAACGTGACTCTCAAACAAACAAACAGAAAGCACTTTGCAAATACCAAAGGCAGTTGAAAGAAAATGCAGAGTTAGATGTACAAAAAGATGTACTTTTACAATACACCTTTTTTGTAAGGTTGTCTCAACAAAATTTCCTACAAATGTGACCATGCAGATTTTCTCACAAATGCAGCTATGCAACTTTCTTCCAAAACAGCAGATGGCACTATCGTTAAAATTATGTTTACATTACTTTTTTTATTTTTGCTGCTTGCAGCTCCATCCATCCAGCTCAAGCTGTGCCTTTGCCACGGCCCTCCAGCTTTTTTTTATTATTATTTATTTTATCTTTGATTATTTTTTTTATAGCATTATTTTTTCATTTTTTAAATATACCATGGTAAAACATACATTGTAATTACTTTTTATTGATTTAACAGCCACATCATGGTAGCTGCTAGACAAACTTTTGTATTGGCATAAAAAATTACTGCACACAATTTCTGATGTTTCTTGTTTAAGAACATTTGTAACATTATATTCAAACTATGCTGTTGTTTTCAAAAATATTCTCAATTTGCTTGAAATAAACACAAAATGAGCAGCATTGAATGAATTTAGGGAACAAACAGGTTACACAAAGATTAATGACAAGGAACCATGTAGACGATTGGGTGATACAATTGCCATGAAGATTTTTATCCTTGCATTAAAGCACACCTTTATATAAAATTCTCTACTGTCAGTGTACCATGATTTTATAGAATTTAATGCATTAATTTATTTCAAGTTAAAATATTTTGTGATTCAAACTTCACATATTGTCTAAAATAAAACGATAAAAAAATTCCTGCATTCTGCAGAGATGGTTTAAATAAAAAAAAAGAATGTGGCAGATCTTAATCTGAAGTCTTATGGAGATTGCTGCTGAATAGAATTATATGAACAGATGCACAATAATAAACTAATTCAATTCTTTTGAGTGAGAGTGGGATGGACGTGTCAAACACTGAGCTCAGTAGTGGCTGACTGGATGGGGTGGCCACTGCAAGTAGCAATAACCAACTGATTGGGATCATGGTGATAAGAGCTAAAATTTCTGCAGAATGTTGATTATGCATAAAACCAGAACAATATGACTAATTCCATGAGAATAAATTAATATAATTTAATATAATGAAAACAGGAAATGGTTCCAAGTGAAAACTTGGAAAATGTCTTTTGATAAAAGTCTTTTGCTGCCACTTACAGGAGAGGCACAAAAGAGAAGCCTTGAGGTTTTCCCTAGTGTAAAATGTGTAAAATGCCCAATAGCACCATCTGCTGTTTTGAAAGTTGCAGAGCTGCATTTGTGAGCAAATCTGCATGATCATTTTTTATTTGATTTGAGAAAATCATGTTGAGACTGTCAATCAGTGGTGGTTCTACATTGAATTGCGCCCCGGGCGACACTCCCTCCCGGCGCCCTCTGACAACTAACCGGTGTGATGTGCGGCTCCTTTAGCAGCAGGGCCGGCACAGCTATCATAGATAAAAAAAAGCGGCACAGATGATTTTTTTTTCCTCCAAGTTCGTGTGCCGCCCCCCACGTGTCATGAAAAAATGCCGCCCCGGCGGCTGCCCCGTTCGCCCATGCCTAAAACCGCCCCTGCTGTCAATCTAATCTTTTTAACTAATAAAAAGGTGTGTTTTTTTATAGTATAGTGCATCTATTTGTTACACCTCTGCATTTTCTCTCTAATTGCCTTTTGTATTTTCTGTTTGTTTGAGAGTCAAATTTCTTTGCAAAGCAGATTGCATTTGTTCGCAAAATGCTAGGTTTGTTTGTTTAGGCACAATTTTAGTTCCATACTCACGGCACTTACAATTATTCTTGTGTGCCAGCACACAATCCATTTTTAAATGCCAGAGAGGCATTGCTACTTTTCAAGTACAATTGTATGCTCTCACTCTGTGGTTTAACCTTAGAGAAAGCTGAGAAGTTTAAAAGTTTAGAGGTACATTTCCATTGTCTATGTCTGGTGTCTGTGTCCTAAAGAGCTGGGTGAGAGAAAAGACTGTGGAAATGAGAACGGTACACTGCTTGGCCAACAGCCTGATGCCTTCACCCTCTCTTGCTGTTTGTACAGCCGTCACAAACTTTTTATACAAGTCCACAATCTCCACAAGTTTCCCCAGGGCCTCATCTGCATCAATATCACCATGACAACCAATGCAGTCCGAACACGGAACTCGCATACAAGTGGAGGCTAGTTGCACCAGAGCTCCAAAGCTGTTACAGAGTGACAAAAGAGCATCATTAGGTGCCCAACCTACCCTTGTGGCCTTCTGGCATCCTGATGCTAACCTCCGTGCTTCAGCCTGAACCAGGCATCTCTCTGTCTCTGAAAGTGACTGGCCAATCACACCATTGCCATTTTCACACTGTCCCTTTTGACTCAGAGGGTATACCGAAGATGGTCCTTTCCTCAACACCAAAAGCAGCTCATCAATGTCCCTCAGCAAAGAAGCATAGCCCTCTTTGAGCCCTACACCTTTTTGATTGGTGACGTAACGATGGCCCTGCAAGAAGCAGAGGGGATTATCTATAGATTTGTGGTCCAGAGGCAGAAGTTTCAAGGGCCTGGGTGGGATCAAAAGTGGACTAAGCTCAGAGGACATGGACAGAGGATGAGGTGAGTCTCTAAGCAGGGATAGGACATTTGGAGAAGGAGCAGAAAGAGAGGAGGGTGGAACTGATGTGGGTTGGGGTGGTTTACTGATACGGTTTTGACAGGAGAACTCATATACGGTCAGGTCGTCATCAAAGCCGCAGTTGTCCTCAATGTCTCCACTGAAACAGTTGGCATAGACTGCATGACAGCCGCATGCATCCTGATGGGAAGGACTTGCAGAAGATTGACAGGGCACATTGTCAAGTCTTATCTCTGTAGGGTTGCCTTTCTGTGACTGAGGCTGTTCCAACTTGCAGGTCCCAAAATGCTTGTGCAACTCAGTGACTTCTACAGACAGCTTTAGGTCAGGTTGGCTTGATGATGCTGGTGGCTTACCACTGGTGTCAGGAACTGGGGTCACTTCCTCTGGTCCATCTTTGAGCTTCACAACGACAATGTCAGCATCTTTCTCCTTCCAGCTAATCAAAGATGGCACCGAAGTGACTTTAGGGGAAACCTTCATGGATTCATAATTCCAATCTGTCACGTTAGTGGCATTGTTGCCTGTTGAAGAAATAGTGTTGCTGAGTGCTACTGTCCCCAAGATCTCTTGGGAACGGGTAAAGTACCAAGGCATATCCTGAATTTTCCCACGCAAGGCTGTGGCTGACAGACGTCCAGATGAGCCGGTTCTGTTGGGGAAGCTAGTCCAACCTTGTGCTGGATCTTCAGGTACAATACTAATGGACTGAACAGAAGGAGAAGGTAAGGGAGAAGGGGTAGGTGTGTTTGACGCACTTGTCACTTTGACTGTAGCACTTTCAGTCTTCAGCTCAGTTCTGAGGTTTTCATAACTTAGAGAACCATTTCTTTGAGACCAGGGGTGTAGGGAAAGACCATTTGGGAGGACATTTATTTTGGCTTCAGGTTTTTGTGATGGGGCACCACTTGAAATTGGTGTTGACTGTAAAATAATGGATGAGGGCTTGGGAGGTATTGGGGGCTTTAAGATCAACCGGGGTGGCTTATTTTCTGGTTTTCTGGTTTCAGTAATCTGTAAAGAAGACTGTTGTAGAGAACCCTTGTTGTCTTCTGTTATGTTTCTGGGTTGAATTATTCCTTTGGTACTGTTTGACTTTTTCTGAGTTAGCTTAAGGTTTTGAGTATCAAATCCTTCTAAATGCACATGATTTAAAGTAGTTTTTTTCAGACCTACTGGGGCATGGTTAGATATTCCATTTTGAGGTTTGGGTCCATTGTGAAGAGTCTCTGGGTCTACCAAGTTCTGTGGAGGAAGCGTCGCTTGCCGAACTGCTGTAATTAAGGAAGAAGATATTGATGGTCCAGGTACAGTGACTGGTTTAAACTCCATAGTGTCTGGCTCCATCTCCAGAAGCTGTGATGACAGGTAAGCATTTTGGCCAGGAACGTCACCCTTGCGTTGCTGGGGATTCTGAACTGTGGAGTGGTTAGCAAATAAAGGTTTCGTTTCCACAGCTGTAGGTTTAGGAGGTAAAATCAGTGAGGGCTGATGGACCTCCAATTCAGTAGATTTCTCCTTGAAATCCTTCTCTGTATTTATTAGCGAGGTGCTGCCTCCTCTTTTTTCTTCCTGTTTTCTGTTCTTGGATTCATGAGCTTTCTTGTCCACACTCACTTTGATGTCATTATTAATGTCTTGTTTGTCCTCTGAATCAGAATATTTCTCTGCAATAAAATATAAAAAAAGTGTGTATGTCACATTTACTTTCACTTAAAAAATAGATATTTAATTGAAAAGAACACTTTAAATCATGTTACATTAAAACATGCCACCCAAAAGTAAGTAATGCAGTTCCTGGCCAGCAATAAAATATACATTTTACAATGTAAGAACAATGGTCTGGGAAATATAGTTTGACCCTCATTAAAAGTACACAAAGTAAACAGCTTCTTTAATTATTTACTGTCTGTTCAAATCCATTGTGTTTTTTTCTTTGACATTTCTTTGACATAATTTTAATGTCTAATCAAGTGTAGTTTCATAAAATGATGCACATTTATTAATTCACTGAAGGATAACATTTTACCACATTGAATAGCCACTAGCAGGTGCGACACAACTTTTATTTTGGACCTTGTTCTTGCACTTTCAGCATTTCAGTGGTAATCATACAAAGTTTATTGACCTGTGGGGTCTTGCTCTGTTATGGGAGGGGTAAATCGATCTTGAGCATCAAAAAATTCTTCATCCGATTCTGAGCCACTTCCTCTGGAGTCTTTATCTAGGATATTTGATGACTCAAATCTCTTCAGTGTAGTTCGTGCTATTATCTTTAAAGAAAGCCTCTGTTGTTTAGCTTTATTAGTCTGGTTGTTTGTAGAGCTGCTGCCCTCTTCTCTGCATGTAGGATGGCTGTGAATCCTGGAGAAGAGTGCTTGAAAATTCACTCCTGCTAATTTAGTCTTTATGCTGTTGGTGCTGCAGGAGGCTAACGCCACCTCAAATTCCACTGACATGCTGGAAATGCGACAATCTTTTCCTATTTCTCCTTCTTCCTCATCTTCATAGCCCACTGCATCATTGCTGGCAGCTGGCGGACTTGGCAAGCTGTCAGACATTTGTGAGAGCTCATTAATGTGTATACCTGATTGATTAGTGCAGGGCAGGTCAGAAGGTCGTACAGGTCGTTTGTTTAAATTGCCTCTTCGATCCAAACACTCTGGCACCTCCAGAAGGTATGGATGATGGACATCCAGACTTGATGTCTCGGAGCCAAGACCAGAACTGGGCTTCTGCTCTTGAGAATCATCTTTCTGGCCCAGCTCATCAATGGCCGCCTTGATACTCCCCTCCAGGGCATTTAAAGAATTACTGGACAAACTGGAAAAGCTGCTGTTGACTCGAGGATCTGTGTACCAACCCGTCTCCAAAAGGTTGTCCATCATCACAGAGTAATCCTCATCCCCAACAGACTCGTTCTTTCCTGCCTCCTCCCCTTCGTCCTCCAAATATGGATGTGTTATAATCACTCTCACCCTGTCTGGTTCGGCTTCAGTTTTACTCCGGTCTTCCTCTCCTTCCTTTGTGCCATCATTTGTTTGATTAGATATTGTGTCTTCTGACAGCTGAGCATCCAGCAGACTATCCATGACATAATCCTCTTCTAAACTGTCTTCTGAATCACTGCCACACCGAGAAACATACCCTGCACATTACAAACAAACACAGTAAACAGTTTATATGTGCTGTAAATAATGTACAAGTAAACTTTAAAATGTAAAAAATGTGACATTATTTTACAACCAATTTTATGTTTAATAATACAACTGCAGATACTGTACAATTGAAATGACCTGATTCACAGCCTGTCTACACTGTGGCATTGTGTCCTACCTTCCTCTGCAGGGATACGTCTCATCTTAGGTCTGGGTCCCCAGCGGAAGACGTTGATGTTGGGGTCCACCATCAGTTTACAGTATCCAGCCAGCAGACAGGCCAAATCTTTAGCTGCTACAGATTCCATTAGTAGAGCTAAAGGCTAGATGTTGTGGGAAACATAGAAAGAGAGATTGTCGGATGGTTTAAACATAGAAAGGGTGAGAAAAAGGTCATGCAAGCACTGCAAGACTATTGTATGTTAACGTATCCTAATAATCTAAAGGAGCATAAATATTTCCTCTGAGCCATTTTTCTGAAATTTATACCTGAATATCCTCCAGGTAAATCTTGACCATGCTGATCCTGTCAGACTCCGCCAGCACCTCGATGCGGGTGATGTAGTGGAAGTCTATGATGGTGGAGATCATGTTCAGCTGGTGGTTTAGGATTTGGCTGATTCCGTATCTTGCACCCACCAGCAAACTCACCAATGACTCTCTGTCCTGAAGCTGGAAGACACATCATCAATGTACATAAATAAGCTGTACAGGTAAGCTATATAGGAAACCTATGACTTTCATTTGATTGGTTCGTGGCTGTCTTTATTCTACTGCTAATATAAAACAGAACATCAGACTCCTGCACTGCAGTGGTTCAGGGTCACTGGCCATCCACAGCGGCAATGCAAAACGCACAAATTTTTATCTGTCTCAGCTGGCTTCACACAACAGCACTGACACAACTAATGCCATGAGTTTGGGGTGGGACTATCTCTCTGATATAAGGAAAAAAATGAATGATTTTAGCCCCAAAAACATTCATTTGTGTAAGCAAAATACTATGGTTTTTGGTTAGTTAGTTATAATATCGTTAGAGACAATTATTTGGGGGATTATTAATAGAATCCTGAAATAGAACCCTTATAATGTTTTCCATCATTTCCCCCCCCCTTACATTATTTCAAACCTATATGACAAAAGCAGATATTTTCAGAAACGATATTTTCAGATATTTTACAGAAATGTCTCAGTGGTTTTGGGTCCATGCAATGGAAGTCAATGAGTGCCACTGTTTAGTTAACAACGTAAGCAAAAATGTCATACAATTGACATTAGGGTGAGTAAAAGATGGAAGTATTTTCATTTTTGGGTGAACTATCCCTTTAAAAAACCCCACAAACATTAAGTGGAATCAGAAACAATTTCATTCCTTATAGATTTATACTCATATTTACCAAACAACACATTTTAAGAGATGTTCCGAATATATCTAAATAAACATGGCTACTGTGTAGAACTAGCTCATGTAAGTACTTAATTTAATAGCCCTAACAGTTGGAAGCTGTTTAACAAAATTTCATCCAACATAACAGCTAATAAAATTGTTTCCATCAGCAAGAGATAGAAATACAGACATGGCACCGATGCCCTGCAAATTTTGTTTGTTATTTGTGCTGAACGTGGCAGATGGACTGCACTCTCACCAGCATGGTGGCGTTGTATGTCCTCCCACTGTATGACATCAACTCAGCCATCTGGGTCAGATAAGCCAACCGGGCCTGTGACACAGAGATCACCTGAAGGAGGGGGGAGAGAAATTTTATGTACTGTATCCCACAATGCAACTATTAAGGTTGAAGGAACTGAATTGATATGAGTTACATTTTACTTCTGAGGTCATGAAACATTTATTGTGGAACTATGTAATTATATAATAATATTTTTTTAAAACAGTCAGCAGGATATACAGTACAGTATTTAGGCAGTAGTAAAACTAGTATCTCATTGTGTACACAGCCATATAGAGCTCACTTACAGGATATGTTCTGAATGACAAAATTTTGCCAAAAAATGTTCTGTATGCTTTGCTTACTGGCCCAATTTACAAGAGCCTCACCCCCACTTCTCAGTAATAATGAAACATCTCAGGTCCCTCCTTACACCCTTTAACTGTCTGCTGGGAGTTTGCTTTGAAAAGTAACAGCACATGGGTATGAGACGATTTTCAAGCTAAATTTAAATATAAAAAACCCATAACACCAAGACAAACAACAGGAAGCCCCAATGTTTAGTGTAAAATGTTTAGTGTACACACACCCACCTTCTGGCGTGGCTCAAGCAGTGACTGAATCTTCTTCATGTGGTGGTTGATGGCTTTACGCAGGTCTTTGTCTCTCATATTTCTCAGCAGTGTTTGAGATATGAAGCTTTCTAAACCAAACTCTTTACTGAGTCACACAGACACATACACGCCTAAGAGCACTGAGTATTTATAAGAGTATTTATGTATGTTTGTTGTCTTACACAACGCTCTTGACAGACGCCCTTGTGGTCTGTCCGCAGGTTGCCAACTTTTCGTGCATGTGTAGCGCAGCTAGTCTGAGCGCTGTGTTGCATTTCATTTCGACGGCGTAGCGCTCCTGCAACACGTCACCCACACTCTACACACAAACAAACACACCCCATGATCTTAAAGCATTGCTTTATTTATATTGCACAGTATTTACTTCTATTCCAGTGGTGCATAACCACTATAAACACACAGACACACACACCTGTTGGAAGAGATACTCAAAGGTCACAGGGTCATCCTGCAGAAGCTCCATTAGGTCTCTGGGGATGAAACAGACCCTGAACAGACACCTGTAGTCATGTGAGTCCTTCTTCTGCACCACCTGTTGATAAAACATTTCATTACACTACACGAATTTCATTTCATTACACGACACAAATTTAATTGGTCCATGTGTGGTTAACAATTTAAGTTTAAGACCTGTCTAGAAGGACAACATATCTGCCTACCATTCGTCATAGTGCTACCCTTTTTATTGTGAGTCATTCTGAAAAGGTGTGTTTGTTATTTATTATGTTTATAAGCATCGTCTTACTGTTTTAGTAACACACCATACACATGCCTTGATGTATGCATGATGCAAGTTGAATCAAAATCAATTCCAAACTCTGATTTAACTGTTTGTGTCATAACTGTTTGTGTCATAACTCATAACTCTGTGTCTGAACTACTTTCACACAACATAAAAATATAAATTAGTAGCATCAAACTTTCAGTTAGTTATTGTCCAACATCTTCAGTGACTTAATGTTTGTGTTTGTGTTCTACCTTCTGTATCAGCTCATCTTCGTGCAGTAACAGGAGTTTGGTGATGTTATATTGCTGTTCCAGCACCAGTGAGAAATGCTCAATAGAACGAATGGACAACTTCTCCTTTAGAGTTAACACTATATCCTGAAAATATAGGCACTCAGACAACATCAATGCAGTCACTGGATTTCAAAGTCAGAGTAAAACAACTGATGGTACAATTAACAGCCTGGTACCTTGACAGTGGTGGTCTTGTGAAATTTGAAGGCTTTGGTCTGGCCATTCTCCAGGTAGACCTTCAGAACATTGGGCAGGAAGAGAAGAGAGTTGCCCTGGAAACAGTTAAGTAGGGTTGAATATAATGATGTTCCTACAGTACAGTAGCAACGCCTACAAGCCACAGTGCAGTGCTAACTAGGTGTGAGGTCAGTAGTTTTCACTAAAAGGTAAAACGCTTCCCAAGGTGCAAACTCACAGCCAATCAGAACAAATGTTTTGTTTAATTCACATTTATGTAGAGTAGAATTTTTGACCAATGAAATTTTACTGTGAATGTGGCTGGTCGGTGTCATGCGACTAAAAAGTAAACCAAAACATTTTTTTTTGTAAACAAATATGCCATCATGCGATGCTTTTGACGATTCTTGGCTGATTAAAAGAAAACCTCAGATTCACACTGTATTGTATCACACCTGGTAAGGCCTTATGTGAAACCTGACCAGAGATTAAAGGAGAGTCAAATATGTGTGTTTTCCTCACCTGAGTGTGTCCATTGACAACTACCTCTTCAGCAAAGCGCACTTTAACGGGGTTTCTCCTCAAACAAGCTCTTTTTTCAGCTGTGATGAATGATGACTTCGGGTACTAGGCAGAATACAGAAATAAAATTCTGATACCTATATGACATGCAAGATCAAACAACTGACTTAACTATAGTAAGATCAGATGGAAACAAAAGGCAGTACCCACCGACATGTTTCTAAGGATCATCATGGTTACAGAGTCCCGGCATTCCCTGTAGGTAGAGCATAAAGCAAAGAAATGACATCATTATAGAAACCATGTAGTTATAACCCCCCACAAACACTTATGCATTATTCAAAGCTCATCAAATTTGCGAAGTTAAGCAGAATCTTTTTATTTTAGTGTTACCTAATCATCTGCTCAGCATTTTCTAGGGAAAGATTTTCTATGGCTTTGTTGTTCACTTTCAGGATCTGATCTCCACGTAAGAGCTTACCATCAGCCGGACCTCCTACAAACACACACATAAAGATTCTGTTTGCAGAGATTTTAACATTTTCTGAAAAGTGTTGCCTTCTTCTGCAAAACTGACAACCATGATGCTAGGCTGTAAGTCAAAAAACCTGATATTTAGGTCTAAATAATTTAGTTCACCAGGGTTTATCATCCAGCAGACACAAATTGCAAGTCTGATCAGTGTGAAAAGTAAAGTTACATCTATGCATGATTTGAAGTATCAATTAAATTTGTACAATAGCACAAACAGTGAGGTTACATGCCAAAGTTTGAAACAATTCTAAAAAATCCGCTATGTAACTTCTAACTATTCTTAAACACAATATATGAATGTCCGCCTTCCTCTGCAGTGATATTTGTCTGCTAATGAACATATTATAAGTGTAACTGTACAAGTGTCTGCACTGTTTATATTTATTATTCACGTGGCATATGGCATTTCTGAATGTGTCTGTTTGCCTCTGCATTTCAGATTTGACATTTACACTTATTTGTCTATTTGCAACACAGACGCACCCACACACACACACTGACTGCCCTTTTGCTCTGACATTTCTTACTCTCTGTCACTCTCTGTCCTGCCAGGCATTGGTCCAACAACTAATGCCTGGCACACCTCTCTCTCTCATAATTATGGGCTGTGATGTTTTCCTCTGAGTGTAATGATGGATCGGAGGCGTTGGGATCCATATGCAACGTTTTTATTAAATTGTGGTCAGACAGGCGGTAATCGGCAACAGGCAAACAACAATATCGAAGGCATGGCTAAACAATAACAATACCCAGGCAAGGGTCGGGGCAGGCAGCAAACAAGCCTAAAACGGTATAGATAATCCAATAATCAAAGGCAGGCGGCAAACAGGCAAGAAACGATAAACAATTCAATACGAGAACATGCTCAGAAATGATAGCAACAGCAAATCAAGACTTGGCAAAGAAACCATGTGGAGTCCAGCATATATAGGCAGTGTAGATTGTTCACAGGTGACCAACGGCGATGATTATTTCTAGGTGAATTGCATTATGGGAAATGTAGTCCTACAGAATAAAGTCAGTATTCAGGTGAGGGATCCCTCTGCTGGCACAGAGGAGGCGAAACCAGAGTCTCCTTCGTGACACTGGGCTTTTGTCAGCTGTTTCTACTGCAAAAGGAAAGACATCAGCACTACAGAATGAGTATGTGTGTGTGAGGGTATGTGTGTAGACTAGCACACAGTGGCTGTTCATATTAGCTTTTCTACACAACTTAGTGAGCTGCCTTGTTGTCTACTGTCTACATCAACCTTCAACATTCAAAGCTATGAAGTGTAAATGCTAAGCAGACACCTTACACTGGTTTTGGACCAGAACTATCTTGCATTCTTTAAAGCATGTTAATGTATGCGTGAGATTGTGTCAGAACTTACAGGTTAAATGTAATGTGTAATGTGTAATGTAAATGTAATAAATGTATGTTTGTTTGTCTGTGTGAAAGACCTTGTGCGCCTGCATCACAATGACATAAAGAAATAACAGAGTAACAGGATGGCCACAAACATAACCACACATGTGCACGCACGCACGCACGCACACACACACACACACACACAAAGCCCTTCTTTGCAGTTCCACAATGGCTTTGTCACAGTGTGCATATTCAGTCAGATGCAACAGAGAAGGTCCAATTTTAGAGACTTTCAGGAACACACTCAGAGCTCTGTCTGTTTATGTGGACATAATGGTTTCTATACTGAGAATGATATTTAAACACCCCTAACCTACACTATCAAGTTTACTAAATTTATCATTTTGAGACAGACTTCTATAATAATCTAATAATCTTTTGTGTTTATGTGTTTTGCAGCAGTGTTGTTAATGTGCCGGAGAATAACTGGCCCTCCCGGTTAATCTTTGTTTTTTGTTCTTTACTTAAAATCATTGAAGTTTTGGTTCCTTGCCACTGTTGGCTTTGGCTTTCGCAATAGGACACTGCTGGCATATATACATATATACAAATGATCAGTTTCTCTGGTTTTACTCTTTGTAGGTATTTGTTTACAGTTTTTTTTCAATCGCTAACAAGCGCATACCCATACTTCAGATACTTTTTCTAAACTCTTAACACAGACTCACACCTACAAAACACAATTGGCCAAA
>JAZGTI010002558.1:0-35695 GCA_036877585.1 Botia kubotai | reverse complement strand
TCCCCTGATGTACAGTTGAGCTGTCTGATGGGTGTCTGTGTTGTCTTTGGTTTTTGCTGTGACTTCTTGCTTAGTAGGAGCTCACTTCTGCTGCAGTGCCCCACACTCAGGTCACCTCTGAATATCAGCTAAGCTCCTCATGTGTTGAATAGTTGTAAAACACAAGACGTGTATGCATACTGTACATGTGTATGCATACTGTACATGTGTATGCATACTGTACGTGTATGCATACTGTTCCAACTTTTGTTTAACAACATGGTCCTTCAAATAAATGGCCCCTAGTAGTTTTTAATTTATACTAATGCAGGTAATGCATGTTATATTTTCAATGTTACCACTAGCCACAATTACCACAAGGAACAGTTTGTTTCTCTGTGACACTAGTTCTGCCCCACCTGTTTTTTCCATTTAAACATACACATTAACTGTTTATTAACATGTAATTATCCTCTAAAAACATGGTTATAATACAGTTCATCAAACGTAAGATCAAACGAAGGGCACATCATGGATGCCAAATCCTACTCTTGCTTTTTAATTAAGATGAAAAAGCATCCTTCTCTCGCTTTCATTCATTTTCTCATTCATTATCTTTCCTACTCACGCACTTCCCCTTGCTCTTTTTTCCTCTCTGTCCTCTCTCTCCTTTCCCCTATCTTTTTTGTGCTACTGGTTTGGCCTCCGGTGCTGCATAGCGTGTGCAGGAGAATGTAGTTCGGAAATTTGCATGTATTTGCATGTTGGTGAAAGCAGTACGATAAATCATAACCTGCAGAATTAAAGACAAAGCGATGGATCAGACATTTCACACCAATGTAAATGACCAATGAGTTAAACAGTTTTAATATTGCAGGCGTTATTTGCACTGCCTTTATAACACACAGGTCTTTATAACACGTCCTACTTGTGACTCACTCACTCTCTTTGTTTTCCTTCCCTTTGATATTTTATTCTTTTTAAACGCACAATTCTCTCTGAAGTAGAGAGCTATGAAATCTTTTCTACATACGTCCTTTTGGCTTCTGAAGGATATCTGCCATGTTTGACACCTGACTTCCTTCTATCAGTACATCTTAAGTCAGTCGCATTCACTGTGGTCCGATGTGAAACGAGTCTTTAAATATCTGTACTAGCTGAACGAGAGAGGGAAGAGAAATCTCAAGAAGGTCTGAGGCAGATACAGGGATGTCCACCTGACAGATGAGGCCTTCAGGTTCTCTTTCTCTCCACCTGTGTGAGGATAACGCAGGCCTTCCGATAAGTGTGTGTGAGCTTCATCACTTCTCAGGATCGATAGCTGTGTGTTAGTCAGAAATCGATGTGTCATTTCCTACCCTGTGTTTGACAAACACTGCTGTTTCTTCTATTTGGTTGAAAGCTATGCCAGGCTATCTCTCTTTGCCTTCTCCTGGATGAGATGTCTGTATGTTATCAGAAAGCACAGGACTGAGCAAAGAGAGCAAAGTAAGGGTTTATAGTGGCGGTCGTCCGACAAGCTACTTAAATACATATTAATTTACGCTTGAGGTCAGTACAGTAATGATCCATCTGTATGTGGGACATTATTATAGGGTTGTAATAGTAGCTCTATTTTAAACCCAACTGAGCTGAAAACATAGACAGCATTATGAGGTATAAATATGTGTGGTATAATAGATCCACATATGACTGCTGTTCCAACAGGCAACCAGCAACATTATGCTGCCTTATTAATAGTTTAGATAAATAAGGCAGCACTGCATATATTCTTTGTGGAGAAGGCACTCCCAGAATGCATTGCAATGGGCACAGCAAAAATTTATTATACCAAGATGGTAGGCAACTAGAGTACAGTGTTGACAACAAATATTCTTGCATTTCATTAAATAAATATCAATAAAAAATAATTCAGTCTGATTATAAATTGACAGTTTAATCTAATACTGGTTTGTTTTTATGCTTATTAAAGTATTGCTGTTAGCAGTGTGTTGATGCTAAACTTAATTGAATGCAATTGCGTCAACCAGTAACTTGCCTATGTATACAGTCGAGCAGGTCACTAGGTTTGTGTTATGATACACAAGCTGATTTTAAGCTTACTGACAAACTACTTTTCTGTCACATTCCATTATGTTTTCTGACACTGGCGCCGTTGGACATTCATTCATCTTACAAGCAAGCATTTCCAAACTAATACACTAGCTAAAGGTGCATGGGTAAAGGTCATAGAACAAATGTTCTAAAAGGTTCCTTTCTAAAAACATAATAACAGTTGATATACTTGATTGACTTGATTTAAAGGGACTACAACAGCTCAGGACACTGTTGTTGATGTATAATAGCCTTCACTTGGAGACGTTAATTAAAGCATAAAAGGTGGTCTAATCACAGCAGTAGATGTTCTACAAACCTGTGGTTCTATCAGTGGCTTGATGAAGCTTTAGCACCTCTCTCTGTCTCTCTCTCTCACTCACTCTCATTCTCTCTCGTTCCTGGTGAAATTGAACTGTGAAGTCCAGATGATCAGGCCCAGGGGAGGGCCTGTAGTATTTTTATTGTGGTTGTTCTGTATCAGGAGATGAAGTTGCCTTTGGGGGCAGCAGAAGTTTTTTTCAGCAGTTTATGGTAAGTGATCTGGGGCTTCATAAAGTGATTTTACGTTAATTCCTTTGTTCTTCCTTTACTCTGTTAAAACAGTTATACTTTTGCTACCTTAAAGTGAATCAGACAAACCGTACATTGTATTATGAAATAAAGGGTGATATATCTTGCTTTTTGTCACTGGATTGTAAGCATTTAACACTCTTATTGCTGGTACTTCTATATTGTTATTTGTGCATAACTTAATGGCATAACTTTAAAGCATCGTCACTATACAGCCTTCAAAGTATCAGTATGCAAAGCTTTTGGAGGTGGTGGATAAATTAGTCATCATAAAGGCCCATTATTCATCTGCATCGAACCTCAGGCCTCAGTTGAATCTTCTCAGATCTTTACCAAGTGTTATGTTCTGCGTATTCACATTATTGGAGATCTGCAAGTTTAACTTTTGCAGAATAATATATTAGCCCTTATTCATTTATGAAGACTAATTATGAAATTATCCCTAAACTAAAGTATGTTGACTCGTACAATGGAACTCATTGGCTAAACCACATCCATTCATACTGCAGCTTCTCGTCCTACTCTATTAATTATTAGCCATCAGAATTGAGATTTTTCTGCTTCTCTTCTATCAAACACCAATAGAACACCAATAGGACCCCCACCAATAGGCCGGGACACATGCTGAATGACACGCATCACTGCCTAAAAACCCCATTACATTCCCGTGCCCTGTGGATTGAACGCTGGGGTTGATCTGGGGCAGAGAACCCATTTCAACTCCAGCTTCTTTCTGTTGTTTAATCTTTATACTGAGATGATCAAAGTCCAAACTGTTCTCTTCAAATAGTGAGCAGCCGTGTCTGTGAAAGCTTTGATTTGCAGGCCGTCTGTATTACTGGGTATTATGGAGTGTTTCTAAGAATACCACTATGCTGATCACTGTCCATCATTTTATACTAAGAGAAAATAAAACTCTGTTACAGGCTGAAGATTGCTAAAACAACCACCTGAACTCAAGTGAGAGAGACTGAGAGATAACTAAGAATAGAGGACAAAGAAATGGCTCATAGACATGAGAAGGAGAAGTGTGTGTGTGTGTTTGAGCTCAATAAGTCTGTGGCCTTTAAGAATTCACTCTTTGTGTCCTTGTAACACTAAAAAAAGTTGTTTCCTCAAAGACTGATGATGCTAATTAGAGCTGGGTGTTGCTTACTCACACATTGCTATACTCGTCATATGTTGATTCATATGTTGTGATGAAATGACATCATAAGTGGACCACGTTTGAAATGGTGCCAAACATATTGATTCAGTCTCACAGTAAATATTTTCTGCTGTACTTTTCTGCTGTGCAACCCTGATATCTATAATCTACAGTATGTGAACTCTATGTGTGATTCTGTATGGTGGTGTCTTTTAAGCAGTCTGAAATGTTGGCCCCTCAGCCAATTGTGTGAAACTGCTGATGTGTGTATAGGTGCCTGTGTGTGTGAACGCAGCTCATGAAGGTGGTGTGTTCGTGTCATGGGGCGTCAGACACTTGATGGATGGAGGCTGCATTAGCTGCACTTTTCTCTGCCATCTGCAGCTGTAGAGTCCAGATGTACCTTGTGGTTTCTGCACCCGTGTTCCAAAGCTCTAAAGAATTATCTGCTCTTCAGCCAGCCAATTAACCCCTTCTAAATAACAACCCCACACACACACTCTCACACAAACACAAGAGTGTGCCACCGAAACAGCACACGTTACGGTATTTAACATCTGGCATCTTTGTACATTAAATCCTTGGTTGCGACCTCATTTTAAGTCCTTCAGGAAACATGGACCTCTTTTATATGGAAGCTCTTGAATCATATTTTATAAACTGTCTGTCATAATTGCGGTCTATACAGCTCTAATCTGGAAACTAAGACAATCTCTCTCTCACTCGCCCTTTGCTATTTCTCTCACACTTGCTTTCTGACTCATCTATGTCTTAGCCTGTGACTCCAAATGCTCACTGTGGCAAAAATAGTCAATATGGTTAGTGTTGTGCAGGCCTGTGTAATGCAGTTCTTTGTGTGGCAGAGAGAGAGAGAGAGAGCGAGAGAGAGAGAGATGCAGACTGTCTAGTGGCTATAACCACCCACACGTTCACTTATGATTGAATAGATCCTCTCAAACCACATCGCTCTGATGGCCACCCTGACAATCAGAGAAAGCCTGCACAGAAGATGAACTGAAGAGAGGGGCCTGTTAAAATATCTTACAAACAAGCTGCACTTACTGTGATTGACAGATTTGGAATCAGCCCCACACAGATCTCTTAAAATTGTCTGTTTTTTAAGAAATCTACATTCCATATAATGTTCCGTGTTTGGCATGTATTTAATGTGGTGATAGTCACTACAGTTTAAACCATGTTGTGTTTAGATCATTTACAGACTGATCTTCAACTAAACTCTGCTTGTTGTGTGTTTTAGGTGACCGAGTATCTGAATGGCCAGGAATCTGCCAAGAGCGCCAGGGTAAGATAATCTGCAGTTTTAAACCTGTATTCTTTTTAAATTAAATCTTTATTACACAGCTTTGAAATATTTGATTCTATTTGGTCAATATCTGCATTCATGGTCAAATAAATTTGGGATAATTATACAGTGAATTGGTTATTGCAAAATGAGGAGGAGGAGTCATGTATCTTACTGAAAGGGTTTGGTTTCCCAACATGACCAGCTGACCATGTAATAACTAACTTATTACATGGTCTGTTACCAAGTAAACAAATAAATGAATTTAAAATATTAGTTATTTCAAGATGTAGAGTGTTGAGATACTGTAGAGTGATACCATTAGTTGTGTATATGATGGGTAGGCGTGAACAATGGTCGAACATACAGTATAGCCATTATACAAAAATATGCTGTAATTAGCCAAACTGCGCATAAAGAGAGCCGGGTAATAACTCTATATAATGACTGCTAATTGATTATTACAGCCGTAGCTGTACAAATTTCTTGTAACACTACAACCCCTTCTTACATAAAAAAAATTCAATTCGAATCATTTTTTCATGTCATTTTATTTATTTATTTGTTAAGTAGCCATAAAATAAACAGAGCAATGTACAGACAGCCTGTCATTAAACCCCCTCAAGGTTTGTTTTGCGATAATGATTTGCTTTACTGCACATTACGCCTTATTTACATCTCTCCTTCCCTCTTAATATGCTCATCTATAGGTTATATAGCTGAAAGTTGGTCTTTTTGCCATTGTAGACAAAGGAAATGTTCTATAATCAGAACTGGTGTTGGCTCACACAGACAACTTTCCCCTACCTGAAACGTTTTTGTAGCCTGGTGCAAATCAAACATGGCTCTTTTACCTTAAACATTGCTCCACATCACAGGCCAGTGGCTGTTTAACAAGACTCAAGCTGAAGAGAGAACCATGCCAAACCAAGAGCTTGATGATGATGTCCCTGCTAACGATGGCGCTAATTATCATAGCCGCTAATTAGCTGTGATTCACTCAGTTAACAACCGAACACACACACGCACAGATGACAGAAATGAAGAAAAAAGCTTTGCGTGCCGTACAACGTTTTTTGTATGGCCGTACAATCAACAAAAAAATCACTAAAGCCCAAATGAGCCAACATCACATAAATTAAATGTTTTTTGCAGAAAAAAGAGCTTTATGTGAATTAACCAATGTTAGAAAGGGTCGCAGTGAAATATATGTATATGAGAAGACTGTAGTTAGAGAGGACCATAAACGACTGTTCGCTTTGTTATTACTGAGAGGTGATGATGTTACAGACCAGCTCATGTTTTAGTGGTCTATCTGCACTGACCATCTGCGCTTCTGTCTCACAGATACACAGGCAAAAATGCTTATCAGGATTTAACGATGGTTAATCAGTGCTGTCGCATGTACACGTACAGCCTCATTTTTTCTACTGCTTAGTAATGTTTTGATACAAATATAAATCAAGCAATATTTGTGGTCACGGTAGTGTTGTTATTCAGTGCGACTGGTTACAAGTGTTGTGTGATATTGCTTTACTACAATCTTTTATATTTCTCTTACATTTCTACAGTCTCTTACACTTTAGACACAATATGGGTAGATATATAGTCTAGTTTAATTCTGATCATAAAAATGTTTTTAAATGAAGATAAAGCAGGATTAACGGTTGGCTTGTCACCGAGCAACATGCAGGACTGGTCATCAAACAGAGTGATTTAAACAGTAAAGCTTCCCAGTGCTGTTACATTAAATATCAAAACTTGGACCAATTATAATATTTAATATTATAAAATTGAAATCAACTGAATAATTAATTAGTTTCATGATCGAATTTTGAAATAATTAATTTTTCTTGTTTCAGCTCAACATTTGGCGTTATGGAGATTTCCGTGACGATGATGCTGATGAATTTGGGTACAGCCGTTAAGTCGCCATTCCAAAGACGTTGTGGAAGACGAGATGCATTTGCAGAGAACACAAAACACAAAAACATGAAAAAATCGCAACGTACATCAGTATACTTTTTTTTTGAATGGTAAATGCCTCTCACCATTTTTTTTGTGTGTTTTTGTTACTCTGTGCATTACTTCTCTACTGCCCAAAGACTTTTTCATTTTCTTTTTTTTTAAAGAAAGTAGGCTACAGATAAACCTACCTGTAGCTGCTGTGGATAGGACCAACTTTATTGCATTTAATCTTAAATTTTCACATGATAGGCAGTCACCTTTTCAGTGTAAATTTTAAGCCAATCACCAGCTGTCAAACCCCATCATAGCAGACCTGTTCTGCCCAATCAGATTTCTATGTTTCGGGGCTAGACTTTTAATGATATGAGGGACATGCACAGAGCAGCCATGAACTCAATCGTTTGCTGAGAAAACACCTCCTTAATCATGAGATAAAATTCTATATTTAAATAGTTACATGGATATTTTAAACAAAACTAATCAAGTGAACTTACTGGCTGTATTATTATCTCTGATGTGGTCTGAGTGGTCAGTGGCATTTCTGGGCATTTGTATAGGATGTGTGTTTTCTCTGTTTCTATGGCAAAAGAAAATGCTTGCCAGCATCTTTACAAGCATCTCGCAGCCTCGCCAGCAAGGTTTACTCAACAGTCATCATTTCTTTTCCTGCTTTTGCCTGTCATTACTGAAACAGTGTTTAAATTTGTTTCCTCTGAGGTAGACCCTGTCATTGTATTTAAATCTGATAAATAAAAATGAGCAAAGTACCACGTTGTATGACTGGTTTTAAGGGAATTTAAGGTTTTAGTTACTTTCTCTTAATTTTTAAATGTTTGTGTTTATAGCCATATCAAGAATGTAAAACAGACAGTTCTAGTACTGGATGATGATTGATCAATACAGTTTTCCAAAAAGATAGTTGCTAGTGTTAATACACAGTTGCCTAGACAACAGAACAACAGATTTAACAGCATTTTAAAGAGCTTATTGATTATTGATTATTGTTCCAAAGCAACCTGGTACTAAATTAAATAAAATATAAAATAAACCCATCTCAGGACTGGACCTCAAACTTGTGCTAATGCGTTTAGTTTTTGTTACCAGTGTGGGATACCTGTGAATTGTCCTAGTCGCAACTCTCTTCGTCCGAAGTAAACGGACGAAGTAAATATGTGGTGATGTTACTGTGAAACTATGGGATGGCAAAATAAATGTAACATTACTTACATTATAGCCTAATTACGGGTTAAAAACATTAATGGACAAACAAGACAAATACAGTCTTGACATCATCAAAAGCATTAGATGTTATATCTTTGACTTTACCTTAAAGGTTTTTAGGAACGAAATGAAACTCTAAAATTCAAATCTCAAAATGTGATGTAAACCCAGCTGATTTCAGTATCAAAAGATGTCCTCAGTTTGACAGAGAATCATGTTGGTCTCTTACTAGTAACCGTAGTAATTCAGGATCACTTAAGGGATCAATTGTGCTTGAAGCTTCATCTAAGCAAACCACATCTCTGCCAGAACCCATCACTGCTTTTGGTCTCGTTGGCCCTAATAATCTGTAAATTCTCTGGTTTAGCCCAAGGCAACTTAAGGTATTTATTAGCCTGATGAGAAGGGACTAAGTTCATGGTACAATGTAGTTCTGTAATGATCATTTAGGATTTAAAGAACAAAGTCTTTGCATATTTATTGCAATGTTGCTACATTTGTAAGTCAAAACTTAAGAATAGTTTTGAGGTTAATGGGCTCTAAGCTCTAACTTTTGGCCTTTATACAAAGACGCCAAATGTTCCTTGCATCAATAGAGACAAACCTGCCTCATTTTTATGATTGTTTTGACCTACAGCAACTGACCTATCATTGACCGCACATGACTTAAAGAATTAAAGCAGCATGCATTCACCCAAACTAAGGAACATGTTTTTGGATGTACCATAACATGGCGTTTTAACAGAGACATGGTGCTTTTCAATCATTCAGTTTAACATTTAAAAAAATTTGAGCCATTGCAAGTTTCGATAATAAAGATGAGGCAGGTTCAGATCCATACCATGTGTTCCTGTTCCTCTATATCTTTATAGCTGTGTCTTTAGTAAAAAGAAAAAGCAAACATTCCTCAAATTTTTCTAAAGATACATTTCAAGATCCTTCTATGAGGAACATCAGTGAAGATGGTGACACAGTTTAACAGTATTACTCTGAGTTACTTCTGCTAATAAAGAAAAAAATGTTTCTATTTAGCATGTAAATTAGGATTATTCTGGAGAACTATGGAGGATAATCATTCTTCTGCTCTTATTTTCATTTTTTTAATATAATCGTGATTGTGTGAGTCCCACCTAATCTCAACTTTGTGTTTTCTCTGTCCTTCATTATTTTCTTGTGTTCTCTGTGGTGGACAATGTGGGTGAAGTGAAACAGAAGATTACATGTGTCAATAAGATCAATCAGTACTAAGCTTTGGCTTCATGGGGAGGGCAAGGGTGGACCTGGCCTAGAAGTGGGCAAATCAATTTTAGTTTTCGTTAAATTTACATATTGATATATTGAAATAGAATTACTGTATATAAATATATATTATATTATTTACAACCTGCCCTGGATGTCTCGCATTGAAAATCTTATGTCCGACCTTTACCTTATGCCTGATCGACACTTGTCTGTTTTTTATGTTATGCATTTATGGTAAACAACATCTGAACACTTCTGCTAACAGTAGACAAAAATAACATGGAATAAATACAGACTGCAAAACAGTGTAGGGCTAAGAGCTGTGAATCAATGTTAGAGCTGTGAATCAATGTTAGAGATCAGTTTCCCCACATTCCCTGTTTTCTAGCACCCAAATAAGCAGATAAAAGTCAGAAATTCAGGCTCTTAAAGGAAACACACATACAGCTGTGAACCTCAGTGTATTTTTTTTCTCAGATGAGAAGGTCTAAATGGTTACTTGTGTGTTAACCTTTGTCTGCTGAAACTAACAAGCTATTAGTGTCACTAAAATAAAAATCTTTAAAAAAAAAAACACCAGCACTGCCATTTACCTCCATAATGACTCAACACACCTAAAACAATGCTCTGAATCAAAGTTGTGTCAGCTGTCAAAAATAATTTTGACTCTGGTTTATAACAAAGAAAGAGAAAGAAAATATGTGCATACTCTGCAACGATACTGTACATGTATCTAAACCCAAGGTATCTAGGATTTTATAAAGATAGTTCTGGCCCTTAATTATGATTGGCTGAGCCGTTGTAAAACACACCTGTGATTTTGTGACATCAGTATTATTGTGCCACTGTGTCTGTGTGTTACTGTTTCTGAAGAACTACATTGCTTGGCAGAAGAATCATATTTTCCATTACTATCTTTATTTATTCGCTCTGTGTTTATTTCATGAAACCTTGCCAGGTAAATGACTAATAATGATATAACTAATAAATGAAATGACTAAGTTCTTGATTATTTAATCAAGAACTCCACTCTGTCTTGCCTAACAACACCTGTAACTGTAAACTGTAAACTCACTGCAAACCACAACTTCTTGGGGCTTATTGTTTTATTTGGCAAGGTATACACGTCACAAATTATTACATATCTTGTGTGAAACCTAAAATAAAAGTGCCACGATAATAACCACGACCTGCGTTAGTTACCAGATACTCAGCATGCCACACAAATAGAGCTGCTCACGTGAAGAGACTTACCTATTTATCTGTCTGTTCATCTTAACACTGGCAGAAATGCTAAGACACAATGAGCACTCTCCTCCAATGCCTCGCTCATGGTGCTGGCTCAGACGCGCTAACCAGACATCATCACTCATCATTATGCAAGTACGTGATCGCAGACACATCTTGTTATGAAGGATGGGTTTTGCTTGTCGTTGATCTGAAATGTGTCAGTGCACGCAATTCAGAAAACGTCCTATTTTACCTATACATACTATGCACCTAAAGTATGTACTTGTTGTGATGGGAAAGCACATACATTTAAGTGTGTAGCATGAGAGTATACAAGTACTGGGACATATTAATGGGAATGGAAATGACTGGTTGCATGTACGCACATTGTAACTTAATCTCACACATCAAAAAACTTTTTGGATTTCAGATTTTCTTCATTCATTATTTCTTATGTAGGTCTAATTTCCACCATATATTTATTTGTTTTATAATAAGTGCGGCATAACTGAACTCTCACAATGCGAGTTGCTCAAACTTTATTGGGCTGTTGGGGCCCAACGCTAACAAGCCCAATTGTAATACTGGGAAAAATGAACATGTTATTACACTAACTTCTCACTATTTTATTGATATCAATTTATCTTTACAGATGTGTATATTAAATTGTCCTTAGCTGTGTGTGTCTGTGAGTATATATAGTGCAATAGACTGGCCTTGTATTCAGGATGTACCCCGTCTATTGCCCGAGATGCTGGGATAGGCTCTAGGGGGCTCCAGCCCCCTGTGACCCTGAAGAGGACAAGCAGGTTTAGAACATGGGTCCTGATTTGTTTTTAATAATTTAAGCACATTTCTGCTGTACCAAACTGTGCAATAATGCATGGAGCTACAGTATGCATTGCACAGGATTTAATCTACACAGTACAACACTATAGCCACAAGGCTTAAACGTTATACATGTGTTAACATGATACTAGAATTATAACTCAATTACCTTGTCTGTGCTAAGTAATATCCAATTTATCAACTCATGTAATAACCATAGTACAGCAAGCCATCATATTAACGCACAACAGCCACAGAAAGGAGTAATATTACAGAATAAATTATTTTAGCACTTTACCAGAATAACAAACTATGTGTTTTTTAAAATTTTTAACCCTCCGGAATTCTTTGCCCCATTATTTCAATTCTATGTAAATGTAAACATTTTTCAGGTTGGTTAGAATGATCAGTTACTGTAGTAACTTTCAATCGATCTTAACTTGTTTTCATTTTGAAACATATTTTAAAGATTAAACGTGTTGAAACTAACCATTGACTCCAAAACCCGAAAGCTTTAAAACAATCGCCCAGTCCCTTCTTCTGTGCCTTTTATGACACACATATACACACTGAATTTAATAGCTGTAAACTCTTATGCCAGAGAGATTCACTGGGCACTGCAAGTTGATTTTATGAGCTATGTCTCTCTATCTCTCCCTCTCTCTCTAACTCAGAGACCGGCACGTCTTCTGCATGTCTTAGTGACCTCTAGATTTTCAGGAGAGTTCTGTGTGAGTGCCAGCAGCAGAGAGAAATGCAAGAGTGAGAGAGGGAAATGGTATCATCATGTGGGTTGGAGGGCACCTCTAATGGAGGCAGTATAAGAGGATTTCTGCCTCTGAGAGGCAGGTGCATCTCACTGTGAGGCAGATTGGACAGCAAGAGTCCAAAATAACAGTTTCTCCTCCCTAATCATTCTTTTAATTCACCACGGCTGCCAGAGAATTAAGATATATATATATTCTGGGTAACGCAATTATCGTGGGCCAGGCGTTGCATTTGTGAACATAATTACTGTGGTTTACTTGTGAATGTTGGAACATTCGTGTCAGTTGAATCATGTTGGGTTCTCATTAGCTAAGCTCTAGAGATTTGTGACAAAGAGTGTAATTATCTATTGAGTGTCAGTGATCATAGATTTATTCTTCTGATGAAAGCTACAAGCCCACTAACCTGAGCACACAGGCTCTGTTTTAAGTATTTTCAGTGTATAGGTTGTGTACATAAGCAACAATGTTTGGCACTCTGTCTAGCTGTTTATAACACAAGAATCACACATTGTTCACAGATAAGATAATGCCAAAATACACTGCGACAAACTGGAAATCTTCAAGATGACAGGCAGAAAAAGATAGTATTTAATACTGAGTAGACAGTAAGTAGTTACATTGAATTATGTATGTACAATTCCACATAATATTTGTGTATGTATATGTTGTTTGCGCTTATTAAAGTCTCATTAATCGTAGCAACATGAACTAACCTGCAGTTAATTTAATCTCTTGTGTCGTTCGAAATTCTTCTGTGACCATTATTAGAGTTGCTGTCTATGCAGCATTTTCATTAGGGCACTTCTAAGGTTCTCTTTCACATAGGATGCTGCCACAGAAGTTAGCTTATTATGTAAACAGCCAACTAGGATTTGGAAAAAGTACGTGCTTTAATAAGCCATTCCAGTTTTTACTAACACTAAGTGAGCCCACTTTCTCCAGGGATCTGTTACCTAGAATCTTTCACTGTCATGTTACAGAACGAGTAATAGGACAACTAAGTTGCCTTGCCTGGCTTAATAGCTCTGTCTCATTTCGTAAAACCATCAGTTAATGTCATGAGATGAATGGCAGAATAAATGCACTCATGGTAACAAAGCAATGACACGACACCTCTTTCAAATGATCAGATTAAGTGTGCACAGTTGTGCCAACAGAAGAGGAGGGTGTCTCCGTAGCAACGCAGCACAGTGGGAAACAGATGTGAACTACAGGATTCTGTGAACTCTTCCATTGCTATGGTAACATCAGGTGATTCTATAATTATCAATGATGGTCTCAGAAGCCACACCCCTTTAGCTGGTTCTTGACCACACCTTGTCCCAAGATTCTTTGAATTCAAGACACTTTCTAAACACACAATGATCAGTATTCACAGTCATAAGGATAGTTCTGTGAGGTTTTCTCTCTTTCTGTATTCATGCAGGGTGATAGTAGATTCCAGTTTAATATCTTTCTCTGCTCTCTGATAATGCATCAGAGCATCAAATTAAACTGATCCTCTTCCCTGTTTATCCACACGTCTTCTGACTACAGGCCCTGATTAATAACTTGAGGGATTTAGGGAGGAAAGAATCAATGGAGCCTACTTTATTATTCTTTTTAACACACCCTAAAACAAAACTCAGCACTGCAGAAAAATATCTGTGTTTTCTCACTTATACCAACCAATTGGCCAAAAATCTGCCTTAAAGGGATGGTTCACATAAAAAATGAAAATTCTGTCATTATAATTACAATAATTTACTCACAGGTTGTTCCAAACCTGAATGACTGACTTCTGTGGATAAAAAAAATGAGTTTTTGAAAATATCTGGGCCACGTTTTCCATATATATACAATCTGTTCCTCTAATCTGTTCCTCACACAAATCTGTTGCATGGATTCAGAAGACTTTAAATATTGATTAAGTAAATTGTACAGACCACTTTTTTGATACTTTAAAGAAGTGCTTTTATTTAGTGTTTAAAAAACAGTTTGTAACAACTTGAGGAGTGAATTCATTTAGGGTAAATTGTTCCTTTAAATAAAATGATGATCCCCATTTCGTTCCCCTCTCTGTATCTCATGCATGTAACACCATTAGCAACTCACAAAGCACTCCAGTCCACTCTAAGAGATTACAAGACACTTACAGAATAATTTCCTTTGTTATTTTGGGCAAAGGTTCATTTATATTATACCCATGTAACACCAAAGCAGGTAATCTCCTTAAAAACGGATGTTGATGTTAACCAGATTTACTTCTCCTGTTTGTGACATTAAATCCATCTTTCCATCTGGCCCTTGTCATTTGTTGTGCATATATTAGCCTTTATGTGGTTGATTGATTTTTTTTATTTGTGATAATCTTCTAAAACTGCCTATAGGTTGGTTGAATAGAAATTACTCTGTGGATCATCTAATTGCACTAATTAGCATATGCAGATGAGTCTGTTATCTTGTGTACAGAGTGTTGCTTATGGTAAACACAGGACTAATCACTTTAACGAATTTAGCTGTTTAAACGCTGCTAATTGTGCATTGTTTAAACAGATGGGCTCGGTTTTCATAAGCTTTCAGACAGGAAGTGGTGAGATGAGTGCTCTCCAATCAGTTACTCTTCTTTTACCCATCATTGACACACAGGAAAGCCCTCTAATTTCCCTGCTTTACACTAACTGTATCTCCTTCTCAAAGAATACACGTAAATAAACTTCTTTACTACATCTTCACAGATGTGTGACTGCCACAGCAAGTGTGCTGGCTGTGTATTTGGATCATTCCTGTTATGCGTCTTTATTTCTATATTATATATCTTAATATATTGCTTAAAGATGGAAATTAAATGGAAATTTTGCATAATTTGTTTTACCACAGATTTAGGTATGTTGCTATTTTTGCTGTCTATTTTGCTATTAGCTTTTCTTTTCCGTTCTCTAATTAATGTTAAAATATACATACCCTTGTCAATATTGTTTTAAAGGTTTGGACTTCCACCTTGTTTTTTTGTTCATATTATCCCATTATTTTTTAATTTGCGTTTATTATTTTTTGATCTGTGAATGCACTGCGTTAGGCGGGGAATTTACTCCATAATACCCATAGAAATCAGAATTGAAGATGCAATTAGTTATAAAGGTTAAATTAAAAAGTGCCATGTAAGCTAACCCTCATTCCCTCACAAAGAAATAATCATTAATTGTTTACTTTTATCGTTTTAGGCATCCTATAGGTTTTTGTCATTATATAAATAAACCAATGCTAAAACAATTAATCACATTTCAAATAATCAAAAGTGCTCAAGCTTCACTAGACAATTTTTCTGAAATTGTCTAGTGACAATTACTATTATTAATTACTATTATTACTATTATTAACAATTATTATTACAATTACTATTATTAAGTACTATTATTTTGTGTGGAAATTCATGATAAAATGAAAACATCCTTATCTCAAATCTGTCTTTAGGTGACACATCACCAGCTTAAAAAAAACTTTCAAAAATAAAACTTTCAGAAACAATAAACCTAGACAATCCAATCCTCCTGAGGGTCAAGGACACATGTATGGCTGCCATGATAAAACATCTGACATGAGGCTTCAGGGGACATTCATTATAATAAGACAGCAATGCAGTAGCCCAGGGCCTGTCATAATGTTCCAGATTTCAAGACAGAAACAAAAAGGTTACTAGTATATGTGCTCAAGTGTGTATCAGTTGTTTCACCAAAGGTTTCCACGATTTCGTCATGTCTCTGGAGAGCCCTTAGGTCATGCAAACACCTACACCGTGACTGCCTCCATCGCAAAAGTTTACGTAACTCCAGGTAATCACAGCTGTTAGATCAAATCACTGCAGGCTAGTGTGGGTTTGAAACTCTGTGAAATGACTAAATCTAAATAAATATAGACTAAATCGCACTACTGCCTTGCTGTGAGTTAGTATCTGGCTATGAAAAGGGAAACTAGACCTATATATTGTCATTTCAGTGAACAAGTATATCATTTCATGCCTTTTCAGAGATTCTTGGCATGATTTCCTCAGATGCTTCAGAGATACTAGGCAAGGCAAGGCAAGGCAAGGCAAGTTTATTTATATAGCACATTTCATACACAATGGTAATTCAAAGTGCTGTACATAAGAGGAATTAAAATCATAAAACAGAGAATTTAAGAACATTTAAAATGATTTAAAGTTGATCTAAAATTAATTAAAACAGTAAAAATGATTATACATAAAATAATGCAATCTGTTTGGACGTAGCACAGTGCTCATTCAATAAATGCACAACTAAACAGATGAGTTTTGAGATTCCTATACTATACTACTATACTGAGATTCCCTGATTGCAGCATTTGGAGATCCACCACCAAGTAGTATGTGTGTATGAAAGTTCACATTTGTACATACCGTTTGTACAAAGTCTTTGTTTTCGTACACAAATACCAATGACTCTTAGTATTAGTCTTGTTTTATGTAGTTTATGTAGTTGAATGAAGTACATAAGTACATATGAAGCAGTTTGTCTTCATTGAAGATGGAAGTGGTTCCCGTTTGTGTATTAAGGCTTGTCCTGTACCTCCTCCAGGAAACCGTGTAAATGTATGAATAACGTTCCCTGTAGATTTGAGTACCTGAAACTCTTTCTCGATTTTTTATCCTTCTCATTTCTTCCTGTGCTGCACCTGTAGGTTGTTTATCCAAAGAGTTTTTGTCAGATGTATCCAGATGTGTCACACCATCAGAATGTGTTGTTGGGTTGCATTCTAATGATGGTTTTGGGTTGCTATATTAGCACACTTATTTGACCTGTCAAATATTGGAAGCATCTATTATACACAGACAAAAATGAAACAGAACGTAATGTTAAGTCAATTTTGTCTGTTTCTCTATGTTCCCTGTTTCTCTAGGGCAAAAGGGTAGCGCTTTAGAAAAATGTCAGATACTACAGGCAGCTGTCTTGTTTGGTGGCAAAAGATGACTTCTCATCACCATGGTTACCCCAGGACAACTGTAAAGAATGGATTCAGTCTAGTGCTGTATGCTGTCTATGAAACATTGTATTTTAACTGCAGGAGTGTAACAAACATTTGCTATTGATGGCAAAAAGGTGAGCTGAGAAAAATGTTGTAAATAATTTTCAAAATAATAAATCCAAATGTACTTGGTCTAAAACAAACATATTAGCTTTAACAAGGTTAACTTAGCCCAAAAAATGTATGAAAAACAGCAGTTGATGTACATGATCAGGGTGTGATGTGGGTTCCAAATGAAATGAGCCGAAACATTGAGAACATACGGCAGTGGTCCACTCCAAAGCTCCTTGACATCAATGGGGCCTCAGGCACCTCTGAGATAGAAATCTGTAGCTTTACAAGTGGTCCGTGCAATTTCAAGAGGCTCTCTGTAATGTAAAGGCATTAGTGTAAGAGCCCCCAAGGCAGAAAGAACATTCAGATTTGACTTGCATGGGTTCTGTGAAAGAAAAGCTCTGCTGGGTTCTGTTGGGTCAGTGATAGAAAGTAAACGTTTAATAAATGTAAGTGTTATACATACAGGTTTAAAACGTATAGTCATGGCAGGTGTTGCATCCTTGTATGCCTTATTTCCTTGTGGTGCCTATTATGAACCCTGTGTGGTTTATATTTGTGTTTGGTTGCTCTGTTTCATTTTGTGGGATGGGGTGGGTTTCTTTTTGAAGCTTTTGAAATTGTGGGTTCAAATCCTTCTTTTTTATTCATTTTAAATGGTTTGGTTTCTTCCAATTAACTTTGCCACTTAGTACTTAAGAAATCTTGGGTTTGAATCTGGCTTCTCAGTCATTTCAAATGGTTTAGTTTTCCACAAGTAATTTTTATTTTGTGTTCTCTGATAGTTCAGTGTGTAAGAATGCAGCTTGATACTTTTGAAATCGTGGGTTTAAATCTAGCGCTTTCATATTTCACATTTATTTCACCAGGGGTATAAACCTGTTAAAAAACATCATTACAAGTGAAAGATTCCCCAGATTAGTGGGTTAAGACACAGAGAAGAGAGGATCATGAGTTCAAATCCAGCTTGGCATCTGGATTGTAAGTCTGTACCTGAACGTGCAATGAACATAAAAAGCTGTTGTGATAATGAAGCAAGAAACAACAGGGTTGGAGTGCCCTCAGACTGAGGCAGTAAACATGAGAGGAAGTGTGGTGGAAAACAAGTGTGCAAAGATTAAGTTCCAATATAGAGAATATCAGAAAGAGCAACTGGACAGACCTAAAGCAGTGAAAAGGATGTGAGTTGCAAAAGAGCAGAGTGATCTATGGGAGAAGAGAAACCAACAGTTTAATATCCCTTTATTAAAAACATTTCTTCCTCTGCTCTAAATATGCATTTCATATGTCAGAAAGTACCTTTCCTGTTCCTGTAATAAACAAAAATCCACAAAAGTCACTTACTACAGCTACAGTTAGAACGTAGAGCCTTAGAACCCTAACCATTAACATTTTGGCCATATCCACCGGTACAGCACAATCTTGAATGGGTTGTGGTTCAAAAAAATGCTGGAAATGGTTCACATAACTTGGTCAAATGACAAAATACATCAGAGTTCTCCAACGAGGTCTATAGACCTGCAACGTTTAGCTCCAACCCAAACTGAGTCCACACATGAACCACCTAATCAAAGTCTTTAGAACTGCTAGAAACATCCAGGAAGGTTTGTTGGTGTAGCTTGGAGCTACACTCTGCAGGACTCTCAGGCTACACCTCCAGGAATATGGATTGGAGACATCTAAAACAAAATTATTGTCATTTGCTCTGTTTTCAATGTAAAAAGTGTGGATGGAAGGCTAAAAACAAAGTAAATGGTCAAATATAAAGCGTGACACTAAGTACTACAATATGTACTTCAATGTGATAAGAGTGGCTGATCAGGGTGATCAGATAAAGAGATCTTCTGCCTTTTGTATAACAGACAGCTTTCCCTTTAGAGACCAAAAGATAGATTACAGAGAAAGAGGGGGGAAAAGGTAACGTGAGGAGAAACTGGCCTCTCTTCATTCTACCGATGGCAACATCAGAAGATAAGCGAGGTTATTTGGTGGTGCCGAATGCTGCAGGATGTGTCATGCATAGCTGCTTTTGACATTCGAACTGTCGCTTGGTAGCTGCTCTTATCTCAATGGACCTGTCAGCTTTGGGATCTTTTACCAGCACTCTGCCACAGCCAGAAAAGACCTCATCATACAGAGTGCAGCCTCCAAGACCTTCCTTCACGTTTTAAGAGCCATAATCTGTCTTAAATTTCTCATACATGCTAGAACGTTTTTTGGCTCTAAGTGTGCATGGAAACTAAATTCTTTCCTCCCTGATCATGAGCACATTACGAACAACTATCCATTTATGATAATCGCATTGGGGAACACAGGATTGTAATGTAGTGTAATCTGATGTAATGTTTAAATCTGAGCAAACACTCATCTATTTGAACGCCATCTGTTCGCGGGATGCTTCTGTCCCATCATGCTCTGAGGTTGGTGGTCGATAGCAGGTGTCATTTATATTGATCAGCGGATGGAATGTGGCAGTAGGGATATTAGATGAATAGAAATGAATTTTGTGAGCACCGACAGCTGGATTAGTTGGGTTGCACGATCACACAGATAGCAACCTGAAATGCAAACTTTCACAATGGTCACTGTGCATGAATAAAATCTCTGATCTCCATAATGTCACTGCCAGGTTTTTTGAACTGCACTAAAAGGGTTACTTCACCACAAGATGAATGTTCTGTCTTTACTCATTTCAGAGGTCCAGCAGAAGGGAAGATTTTCAAGGGTAAGATTGTCTGATGTATGACTGGGAATCTTCCATTTTTACTTTCACTGTATGGAAAAGTGCAACACGAACAGTCTGCCAAAGATCATCTTTTGTGTTCCAAGAAAGAAAGAAACTGAGTTTGGAATGACATGAGGGTGAGTAAATTTTGACAGAATTATTTTTGGATGAGCTATTACTTTAATTACATGCACTGATGATAACCATATTTTCATCATTAGTGGTCCAATAATAGCTGAGCAAACTAATATTGGCATGCTATCCGATGGAAATTGAATGCTGCTGTTTTTGTCAATAATCATGATAAGTTCATTTAAATTTTAATGCGATGAGATTCCTGCCTGCCACGGTGTTCCAAATGACTGCTCATTTTTAAGGTCTGGAAAGTTTATCATTTTCCAGGGAAGGAGGAAAACAGCTCTCCAGTGTGACTAAATTAGATCACCACTAATCCAAAATACAAGCAGTCCTGTTCCACAGATTAAGTACATTCAGCCGATTCAATTTAATAATAGGAAAAATTATTAGGTATGGGTCAATAATAGGAAAAAGGATTACATCAAATGGCCATCAAATTCTTTTTTCGCTGAATCTGAAATAATCTCACTAGAATGTATAATAGCATGAAAGTCTTGGCATCAATTTGAAATGTCTTTTTTTCTTTCTGAAGGTCATAGGAACAAACAGCTTCTGTCAATAGCAGGTAAACGTTCCTTAAGTGTACTGTTTTACGGACCATCAAAAGCTGTTCTCCTTCCATTAGTTAATGGCTGATGCCGCGTGTCACTTCCTTTAAGGTCTTTGAAAATGAGAGTGAATAGGAGCCTGGGGGTGGGATTATTGTCTTTTTGAACACTTTTTCTACATTGTGATTTACCACAGTGTGTGGCCCTATATAAGAGCATGTAATAGAATAGATGGTTCCAGGTAACTTGGGCATTAGCAGCCTGAAGAGTCTGACCTTTTGACCTTATATTGTCTGTTAGGGTCATTAGTATTGTTACATTCAATTTCTATGTTGATTAAAGGAATAGTTGCAATTGCAAGAACTACAATTTCACCATCATTTACTAATGTCATTCACTAATGTCATCATTACCCTAATGTCATTTCAAACCTCTATGGCTTGCAACACAAAAAATTTGGTTTGAAAAAGTCGTGCATTCTTTACAGTGTCAGCACCTTATGACTCAATTTAAAGTCAAACAGGTTTGAAACGACATGGGAGGGACACAAGCTATGAGAATTTAAATTTTTGGGTAAATTATACCTTTAACCCATTATCTTAAACTTTTTAATCTTACAATGTCGCATTTCACTTGGAAATATGCCACATTACTGAAATGAAATATGTTTTTTTGTTTTATGTTGTATGTTTTATATTGACTTTAAAGAGAGGTCTGAACATGAGACAGTTTTGCCTTATGGAAGACTAGAGTACATTTGAATATGATATGATTCAGATTCCTGTGTTGGATTTCTGCTTAGCCTTGCCAAGGGATTTGGAGTGTGACAGTATGAACCAGTTTCTTGTCTAGATTTATTTAATAAATAAAAGAGGAGCTAAAAGGGAAATTCAAAGCCAATAGACAGGCTTTTCCAAGCAACTCACCTGAAGCATCTAAAATATTCCCTTACATGTGTTTCCTTAGGGGTAACATGCGTGTAACCACCATGTGCTCCATATGTGTGCAGGACATGAAATCTGGTGACAGCTGTACTATCATTGCCTGAAGAAAGGCAGTACAAGCATCTGAGGGACAGAGAGCGGGAATTGGAATAACAATATAAAAACTAGATACAGAAAACTAGATACAGATATTTTCTGAAGAAAATGTGAGTGGTGCTTGCCGAGGCAAAACTCTGGAATATTTAAACGATGCTAGCATGACTTAGCATAATGTTAATATGATGTTAGCATGATGCTAGCATGTTTTATAATGAAATGTAATGATGATAACCTTACTTAGCATGATGCTAATATGACTTAGTATGATGTTAGCATGATGCAAGTGTAATTTAGCATAATGCTAGCATGATGCTAGCATGATAGATATACTAAAATATGGCTTATTCATGATGAGCAATACTTAAATCCCACTGACAGTCCAAGTCAAATAAGCCCACCCACATTCATTTTATTATAGAGTTGCCAGGATACAGTAAATGGTTGCCAGGGTGTAGCTAGACAGTTAACATGGTAAAATCAATAGACAGATGTGTGTGTGAATCAAAATAGCCAACTCCCATGTTTCTATGATGTTCTGGTGCTGAGATATAGCTAATTCATGCTGGTTGCTAGGGTGCTCTAAATGGTTGCTAGGGCATGGCTGGACAGTTTGCATGGTAATAATTAAAGACAACTTGCCAATCTGAGTCAAAAGAGTCCACCCACTGGTCTCTACGATGTTCTGATGTCTCTAACCTTTTTTAAATGGAAGTCAACGGGGTGGTTGTTAGGGTACTGTAACTGTTTGCTAGGGCGCGGCTATGAAGTTGAAATGTCACCATTTGTTGCTGCTTGCTAAGTCAAGTGATATGAGCCCACCCCAAAGTCTCTATGACATTCTGATGCGGACCTATAACATCACTAAATTCAGCCCAATGTTAAGTTTTAGTTTTTTGCCCACTTTTTCGTACGTCCTTAAAACATTGTGCACCTGATCACTAATAAAAGCCATAGCACACCTTTCCCCTAACTTGGTCAATCTGACATCTCGTTTATGGGTCTACAACAAACCATGCGGGACGAGTTACGTATCAAAGTTTTGTCCAGAAGAAGAAGAAGAATGCAATAGAGTAATAATGATGTTTTGCTTCACAAGCACCACTAATAAATTAAATTTTCTTTATAAATAAAAAACATTTAAGGTTATGGCTAGTCTCACACTGCAAGACATCTTCCTCAGCATAAAGTCTGGGCTACATTGCAACTTATTTCTGTACTTCAACAGGAAGAGACAATCTGACTGACATGCAAAGACACCAACCATAGTTTGTTTCATTTTGTGAACCATTTAGCATGGGTTTATCTAAAATACTGTAGATCCATGATAACAAATAATGTCTGAAATAATGTATCCCAGTAACAGCTGTACAAGAAACAAAAAAAATCACTTTTTGAAAGACACTTCAGTAATCAGAACTTCTCTCTCACCAAAAGCGATAAGTGCTGATTATTTATTTTAGTGCTGATTACTTAGAAACAAAGCAGAACAGCAGAACATAACGTTCTGTTCATGAATACCTACAAAACATTTCCAAACAAAACATTTGAGGCTGAGACTAGGTTAGTTAGTAGTGATTATAATTAACACAGTACAAATCTGTAGTATCTCCTCATTTAGATATCTGAACAAACGTGTGAGGTACTATGGCATAAAGTAGGTTTCTTCCCTGCTTGATGATGGTGTGTATTACACAGAGGGGGAGTTAATGACTGCTTACCAATCTAATTACTCAAATAGCAATAAGAAAACACATTACCTTTTTTTCCAAATTACGCCATTTAGTGTAAAATGACAATATAATGAAAAATTAAGCATGAGGGAGCAATTCATTTTCGTCTTTGGAAACCATATTAAAATGAAGTTCAGTGTGCCAGCACTGAGTGGCTGTATTGGGTCTCAAAGCAGATGAGAGCGGTTTTATGTATTATGTGGTCATTCGCTCGAGGGACGGGACACTAAGTGGCTTTGACTTCATTTGTCAAAGGCCCTCTGTGTCTATGCACTAATGACCTTTCCATTTAAATAAGTAAACGTTTCCTTGCCCTGCCTCTTGTCTCTTTGCAAAATGGCCCATACACTGTGCACACTTAACATCAGATTCCATTAGCCTGGTTAAAGAGAGGCTTTGGTGTATTTTGGCATTGCAGTGGTTTTCCTCTTTCCTTTCCCCCTTATCCTCTTTGGCTGCTACAAGACTTAGATCACCACCATTCTGATGAGCATGTTGATATAGTAAGCTAATCCTCTAGACTATAACTATACACTTAACAGGACACACAAACACATGGATTTTGGATGATTTTAAGGAGCTTTTTCTACAGGCTCAAGATCATACACTGAAAGCAGTCTTCTAAGGGGCCATTTAGACAGAATGTGTTCACTTTAGCATTTAATTATTTATTTTAGATGAAAGTAGGCGAGCTGAGATAACAGAACTTGAAATGGATGTGATTCTTGCCCCGCCCCACACTTATTCTGATTGGCCATTGATTCTGTGTGTACAGGCTGCATCCAACCATTTGGCACACCTCCAACTAGTTAGCATCTGGAGTGTGTCTGTGATACCCTAAATAGACCTTAGGTCACTATGGATAAAAGTGTCTGCCAAATGCAGTAATGTAAACAATAAAGCATCGTATTGATTGAAATGATTTGCATTACATACTACACATACTGTATACTAAACAGAAAGCTGTAAACGGCACTCTAGCACTTTCCAAACACAGCCTCTCTCTTCATCACTCTGTCTGTCTCTTTCTCTCCAACAGGTGTTCCTACACACAGGTGTATGAAGTATGAGTCACATCACAGCGTCTCTGACACAAGGCTAAAATTCTCACATATCTGCAATATGCTTTCAGGCCTCAACTGAAATCCAGAGAAGAGAAGGCAGTGTCTGCAGTTAATTAAGATGTACAGAGAGAGGGGGACGATTAAACCACATCTTCTCTTGGGTCATTTACCAGATGGATGAGGAACATGTCTAAAGACTCAGGGACAAGAATTAACAAGCTCAAATCTGTCTAATTAACTAATCTGATCTATTTCCCTACCCAGTACTGAGGCTAAGGAATATCTAGGGCAGAAAGAGGACCTCTAGCTTCTGGCTAACTGGATGGCAATTGTGTTCGGATTCAATGGCTACCCCGTTGTTGAGCGTTTGTGTGGAATAATATACAACAACGTCAGTGACTCAACTGTTGTCACATCGCCACTTTTTCTCCATGACCTCCAGCACGACACCCATTTGTCACTGGTGGACTGCAAATTATAGAAGTCCTTTTCTCTGCCAGTTGAAAAATATTCCCTGTCATTAGGACCAGACAGAGTCTGCAGCCTTTTTTGCATTTTCTGTGCCAATTTTAGGGTAGCATCAGATATTTATGACCTTTTAGGTATCTGGAGGTCATTCAAAGGGGTCTATCTGCCAGTGTGGCAGCTGAGAAACCCCAAAAGGTTTCAAATATCTTTTAATTTTCATAGTGACACCACTTCTAAAACCCAAAGTTAAAAGCATAATCAAATTAAATGTTTAATAAACAAGCATGCAAGCAATGCACTGAGCTTTGTGAATGACAGGTGCTGCGTTCTGCTGAGCTGTCTGTGAGCACAGATTCTGCGCAGGCCTGCTTATCATCATTAATCTCATTTTCTTTATGCCTGCCCTCATGTTCTATCAATCAAAAAATTACCCCAACTCATAATTTGCAACCAAAGCCCTACCGGCCACTTTATTGGAAGACATATCCATAACATTCCTGATTTTATGGACCTACGGGTTCCTCTTTGATCTTAAATAGAAGACATTAAACCATCCACCTACCTGGGTCATCCCTTATTCAGACTCGAGACCTCCCAGGCTTATTTAGAGATGAGTAACTGCATGAACGTCTGTCACCTTTTCTTCGCAGAGACATCTGGAGAGAGACGTGTTGGCGGTTAGAATAATATCTGCATATGAAATCCAATGAGGAACATCTCACTTACAAGTCAGGGTGAAGCAACAAGGCAGAAAACACAGCAGTGTGCTTACACAGAGGGACCTTCTTAAAACACCTGGCCCTGTGAAATACAGTTTAAGACAAGTTTACTTCCTCTGGCTTTCTTCAACAAGAGGTCAGATGTCTTACAGCCAGCTATAAAGAGAGGAACGAGGACATTGAAATATGTGCTTTCTATTCCTACAGCACAGAAAAAGCTAAGTTAAACCTTGGTGGTTTTACTTAGATTGAGTCTATCCTGATCTTCTAAACAAGATCTAAAGTCGCTTTACCACTGTTGGGCTGCATGGTTCTAAGAATGGTAAGGAACGGTTAAGGTTATATTTCCACTTGAGATTGTTTGGCACCATTCTCACCCCAGAATTCTCAGCACAGTTTGCTGGCTAGGCCAGATGGGCACAGAATGGAACGGGCACAGCAGAACAGTGAGAACAGTTTGGCTCAATGGTGGTAAAGCAAATTAAATTACTGTATCACCATTTACTCCCTTTGATACACTTGAAAAATAATTTTCAAGATTGGTACTGTTATTCCAGTGAAACATCTTAAATGTTCTAAAAGCACATTTAGTCTTGTTTTTGAGAAAACAACAAAACAATTGTCAATGTCAAATTGTAAATTGTAAAAAGAAACGCAGATATGTTTAATTTAATTTCAAATTTAGCTAGATTTCTCTGAAAACTAATAATTTTGCTTCAGATATACAGTATTTTGTCTTTTGTTAAGGATCTTTAGATTTTTGTATTGAAAACAGAAAGCTTAAAAATAATTTTTTGCAGTGTAATGCCAACAATCAGTTGGCAATGGTGATGTCCATACTAAACATTAATATACAAATACAGTATGTCTCACCAAAGCACAAGCTAAATAAGCAGTTACTGCAGATCTTTAGATGGAAGCAAGACACTAGGCAAGCCTGCTTGCCAAGACTTCCCTCTTTGCTTTCTGGCAGTTATTCAAATAACTAAAATGTTTATTCTTTTATGTTAATAAAGATGTGATTTCCATAAAAGTGTCAATGCTTTGGCTGAATAGCTGTGGTGCATCTTGGCTAAGTCACACAGGTTTCCTCCGTAATTCATCAGCTTTTCTTTGGTGAAGAAAGTGTGTATTTTTAGCTGATGACGTTGTGCTTTAAACGCCTTGTGGCTACTTACAAATAAAAGCATCAATCAACCACACTTGGATGTGTAGGCGATGGAGATCTTTTCATTGATCTGATTTCCTAACGTACGCAGTACACAGAGAAGTGTTTTTCCTGGAGCTGAGAGCATGTGATTGATTAAGGTCTTTGCAGGGATCTGGTTATTCATCATGTTGTTGGTATTGGATGTGTTTAGATCTTTTCTCCAAGCTTTGCTGTTAATCTGCATTGCAGAAAACACCAGATATTTTAGATATAAGAGATAATGGCATAACCAAAGGTTCAAGATTTGCTTCTTTCTCTTTGATACATGGTTTCTCAGCTTGCTAATCACACTTTATAAAGCAAAAAATGCAAGCATGCACACATGCCGAGAGAGGTATGATGAATATGCAAAGCTCAGCGGTCTCAATCCAGCCGGGTTAGAGTACAATAATAACGTGGTTAAAAGTACTTTATAACAAACCACTTTATTACAAACCTCCTGCAATCACCATCAGAATGAACTACTGTAGGTTTGCACACGTGTTGTTCTCTTCTAAACTGTTCCCTCACACCAGAGCATTTTTTCACACTGCCAATTTAAGGGTTGCCAGATATCACAAAAAACCTGATCTAATAAATAAAGTATTTTTACCCCAGACATTGAGCTTTTGGTTGGATATTATTCTAAAAAGACCCCTAAAAATTCAATATGAGATGACATGGCAACATTTCACCAGGAGAACAAATATAATACAAAACGAATTATTAACAATATTAACAATATCGTACCAAAATAAAAGGTATAAAAACTATATAAAATACTTACCAATTACTATAAAGTGATTGATGTAATGAATAATGATGAATGAATAATATGAATGTGAATGAATAACATATACGAATAATAATAATGATTCAACATAAAATAGATTTTAATTAAAGTTTAAATATATGGATTAAATATCAATTTAACTTATCAAATAGCTATGTTTGGGGGGTGGGGGTTGGGTCTGGTTTACTTACATGCGGGGGGGGGGGTTAGTGGGCTTCAAGGACAAAATTTGGGAACCACTGTCCTTGGACCCCCATCCCATCTGCCGAACAACTACTATTAATCCTGATCTCAATCTGCACTCAAAACAAACAGCCTTTTCAGCATACATGTGATTTATGAGAAATAGCGCTAACATTTCATAGTCATTGTCGTTGTTTAATGACATCACTTTAAGCGATCCCAGACAGAACACTATGTAAACAGAACTGATGCCAAATTAAAGCTGCTTCAGCCAAGTCTCTCCATTCGAGATCTTGATTCTCTCCAGCTCTATTGATCAATTCATTCTATTATCTTTCTGTAGGGACCTATTAAAGAAATTCATCTGAAGACCTCTAGTTCATATTGATGTTTGCACAAAATGACACTTTGATGGGCTCGGACTAATATTGACTCACAGAGGCTGTGTACAATCGTGTTTACAACTTCACCTAAACTTGCTCTTTGATTTTGAATTCTGTGTTTGTGCGACTGTGTTTATTCGGTCAATGAGGAAAAATAATTTCAGTCCCTTAAAAAAAACATGTAAACAAGCTTCGAATCTATATTATACCCACTGAAATATTTCAGTCTGCCTAGTAGTCAAAAGTCAAAAACAGGGAATCTCTTAAATCCTTTAAAAGAATTTAAAAGAATTTTTACATGGAGAAACCTAAATTTGGGAGCATTCATTTTTTAAACAGATTTTATATAGATTTTCCAGTTCTCGTTATCATAAGAAATCTTGATATTTTGCTTTTACATTTTTTCATTAACATTATTTTTTTTAAATAATGTTAATGTAAATAATGTAAAAATATAAATTTAATTTGCTACATATAAATTGGCGCTGCTATTTTTCCACACAAGTGAATGATGAATGAGACTGTCACTTACTGTCTAATATTTCCTTTTGTGTTCCTCAAAAGAAAGTTCCAACATGTGGGTGAGTGAACAGAGACAGAACTCACATTTGGGGTATCTCTTTAATGCTCCTAAAAACAGATACATACTTTTAAGCAAAATATACTTTGTGATTTTTTATTTTAGAGTGAAACATGACCTGGACATTGTCCTGACAGTTTTTGTGAGATTTGCACCGCGAGATTACAGGGCTGTGCATAAACGGCATAATTAAATAAATGATTTTTATGTGAAATAATAATTGAGAATCACTGCACATCTCTGGAAAGGTCAGATGAGTTTTTCTGTTGTTTGGTGTTTCTTAGTTAATCCATGACCTTCTGCACAGGTCACTTTCTGCTTACTATGTGACAGAGCATATTGCCTATCAGAAAGAGGGAATTAACATGGACCCTTTATTGCTGCAGAACACTAGGGCTGTTTGAAGGTAATGAAGGAAAGTTTTGGGTGGGGTTATTCTGCTAAACAGGAAATGGCAGATCGTTTCGACTAGGCAACTCTGAATTTGATGAGGTTTGGCTCAATAAAGAGAACATGTTGTTGTTTAAGACTGCCTTTCTGTTTCTTATCCTGCAGGCAGAGCGAGGCCTACTAAATGTTATCTGATTGCTAAAGTAAATTTCTACAGTTAAATAAATCACTGACTAAAATATTGATGGTATGCAAAACCCATCAAGTTCAGAGTGCAAAAACAAAGAAAGAAAAAGGACATTAGATAAGCAGAATCAATGGCCCAGCTTCACCCCTGGGTTAAACATGCACTTTAAATGAGCCTGCAGTGAAAGGCGAATGATAACACAAATAGCAGACGTCCAAGACACAACACCCTTTCACAAGACCTGCTCTCTTAGTGAACTCATGTCATTGACCTTCATATCTTTGATCTCTCTGCAGAAAGCAGCAAAAGCGTTTATTCAAAGGTGATGTCAGAAATGCACCATTTTCCTGGAATTTCAATGAGAAGCTCTATGGCAAGCGCAGATATCTGGTAATTAAAAAGTCATGCGCTAAAGGTTAGAGTTAAAATGTGATTATTGCATTGACTAATCCGTACGTATGGAATTGTATTAACCTTTTGCATAAGTCTGATGTTCTGCTCTGAGATTAAATGTGCTGGCCAACGCTTATCGCCGAGACCCATATGTAACACACATACTGTAAGAGTTAAAGAGTTAAAGTAGAGGTTTATCAGAGGTCACAAAATTCAAAATGAAGGCATAAATTAAATTATAAATGTAACTGTTTTAATCTTTTAATCTAAACAAATATTTTTCATGTTTATTGCCAAGGAGAGCAAATGCCAGGCATCGCTTTAGTGAAGTGACCAATCAGAATAGATATTCAAATGATGCACTGACATGACATAAAGCTGGGCAAAAACATACATTTACCAAATAGTAGGTAGATGTCACATGGAATGATGCTGTTTGTATAAGTTGTATTTTGTAATCGCTGCATGATTTATGTTGATTAACTACATTGACAACTGTCTAGCTGATGACTGAAAAGATTATAACATGCCTTTTCCTATCAAAGCCGTTATAAGATATCACATTAGTATGGGAGTCTACTTGTTGTTTTGTCAGATTTGTTTGCTCAATATTGCTTTATATAACAGCCTTCCAGGAAAATTCTCTTATGAACTGCTATTGATTAAACTCCATTGAAAAAGCTTAACTAAACTTATCACAACACACACAGCTGCTCCATATGTGTCATAATACATGCTAAATGCTTTCATGTTGCAAAAAAGGATCGTTATCTATGATACAGTTGATTCTAGTTGGCACAGTAAAGATGAAAGCAGGGCAGGACTTTTTGCCTATGGATAGCTATAGAGGGTTAAGGATTGATGAATAACCCCCACCTCTTCATCCCACATATAGTATCAGCAGAAATATTTTATCAGCAGATGTCTGGAGGGGATGCTAGGATACACTACATAAAACCATTGTGGCAATTGTGGGGTGGATTTCCTGCCAAAATAAAGCAGCAAACACTTTGGAATAAATATTTTACAACGCAAGGCAAGGAATCAGGTGTCGGAAAACAAACAGGTAAAACGCCACACAAATTGTCAGTCTGCAAAAAACAAAGACAGAAAAATGAGAATCAGAACAGACACAGATTTGCTAAAATTGATGTGGTATGACTTCATTTCCTGTCCTCTGCCACCTTTACCTGGAGTAGTGCAATATCAGCTTATTATGGGAAATGTCTACACAGCAAAAAAACACAAATAAACTGCCATGGTTTGGTCGACACTTTTTTCAGGTTTCACATTTTCAGGTTTTCTGGTTTGATGATGGGTCTTGTGAGGATAGATCTGCTCCTAATGGCTTGGGCCAGGTTGTTTTACCTGACCCTGGCTGTTTTAGGGTCAGTGGTTATGAGACCTGCATATAGAGAGCTTTCCTTTGGGGTTAACAGTCATAGGCTGACTCAGGATCTGTGGAGCTTAGGGCACTGCTGACCTGCTGACTACAGCGACTAATGACCATGATGCGGTCTAGTTATGTCACGTGATCTTTGGTCTCTCATGTTAATGACTATAGAAACTATATATAGACTACAGAAAGACACCACTCAGGTTTACAAATAACACACTTGAACATATAAACTGAATACATGTTTCACTCAAAGAATTTCCCAAAAGGTTGGCAGCAAAATTATCCTACCTTATGGTGTTTTCTAAGATACCTTTCTCAATAAATTATAATTCATTACAATTATTGTACCCAATATTTTTTCTGTGTGCTGTGTAATTTGCTTATTAGAGTATCTATGCTAACTCAAACTCCATTGGAATTAAGTTAAGTTAAGTTTTTGTCCAATAAGATTTAGTTTGGTTCAGAGGTGAAAACGTTAACTTTGGAGGAAGAAAATTGTGAGTCCTCTCCAGAGAGAACAGAAACTCCAGACCACAGTAATAAGATTCAACATTACCGCTTGTGGTCTGGTCGGAGTAGATCTAGGGGTAATTTGTGTGTGTGGAGCTGTTGGCGCTGACCCGGTCCTCCCCAGAATCCATACACAGAACAGCAAATCATATTTCACATTTTGCGATCCATGTAAATGGATGATAAACTAGGTGACAGAGAAACAGGAAGAGAAGGAGAGTGAGCGTGAGAGGTCAAAACAGACAGAAGAGAGATAGTAGTGTGAGATTAAATTTATTTTCTAAAATGATTGCAGTATTAAAGAGTTTAATGAGGCCTGTAGATTTCAAAGACTCAAGGGTCAGTTTTAGTTTTACCATTTCAATGGCCCTAACACAACAGTTTTCTCCTTAAATGCATTAGCACCATGTCCTAAATCCCGTATCAGCCTAAACCATCTTTAAATTGGAACAACAGACAGACTGGCCTGAGTAATATGTTAGAATTTTAAGCCATTAATATTAGCTACATTGGTTAAGTGAGATCTGCAGAACCCAAAGAGATGCTAAGCAACAAAATTATATTTGTGTGCAGTTGCTGTCTCACATGACCACTGCAGAAATAATACAATTATCTTTGGCTTTTCAAAGTAGTCAGAACAGTTTTGGTAAAAAACAACAACAACACTTTTTAAATATTTAGGTGGTTACTCCTTTGTACTCCGTAGATTTCTGATGTATTTTCACACTTATGGATCAAGCGTTATTTTTTTCAAAAGAAATGTTCTCATCTTTTTTAAAACAGACTGAAGATCTTGGCAGGGCGATGACAAGATCTGCTGCTGGACACACATCAACATGCAAATTAGAGCACCATTTACAGCCACTGTCATGTAAATCAGAGGCTGTGTCTCCATCACAGACTCCCTGCTGCTGCAGTCTGGCTTTAATGTTCAACAAAGTTGGATAAAGAAGGAAAAACAGATTAAGGGGGAGACACAGACAGCGACTGATGGGAGGAAGAGGGAGAGAAAGTATATTTATTGCTCCTATGGTTTGACAGTGTCAAGCCTTTTTTTACCAAGCCAATAAAGCTATTTGAATCTTGAGAGAAGAGAGAAAGAGAGAGAGAGAGAGAGAGAGATCAAGAGGTTAGCTCAGAGAGAAAAACAAATCGTGTTGAACTTGTGAATTCAGATGGTTTAGAACTCAGGGCCAATCAGAGCGTGAGTATGTTGTTTTCTATCATCTGCACAACACACCGAGCTCACAAACATTCTTGTGTTAAACACAGTTTCACAATGCATGTATTTACAGATGCTTTAGGATAAGACTGTTTATTAAGAATCACTGTTTATAGTGGGATCCACACAAAAAGTCTGGGATTTAAAATCGAATTTACATTTTAACACTTCCACATGAAGTAGAAACAAAATATTTGTCTACATCATTTCCAGCTCATTAATCACACAAGCAAATTTGTGACATTAAACATGTTAACTACTTTGTACAAAAGGTCAGATTCCGTGCTTCTATTGCAGCACATGAGATGCTCTGTGGAACGTTCTCAAATTGTGCTGGGATAACATCCAATGTCATTAGGTTTGGCAAAAACTTCATGCCAGCTTCAGTGCATGCAGCAATTAAAGCAAAATTGGGACAAAGCAAATGCAATTTCTTGGATAAATTAATTTCTTCTCATACCTTTTCACTTAAATTATTATTGTGATAATTTAATTTGCAATAAAAAAAATTGTATAAACTATGCTAAATCCAAAGCAGAAGCATTTTCCCTATATTGTAGGTCTCTGACTTTTGGATCCTAATGTACTTTTATGAACTGTAAATACAGATACTGACATCTGTCTTGGTTATCCCTGAGTGGCAGTTTCCCATATGAGTAGTGCTATAAAATATAAACATTAAGCAGAGTGAAATCAATACAAAAGCAGCCATTGAATGACCCATGAGGCGGATGCTACAAAATATCAGTAACAGAATGATTATACTCCAAAATTTATTATTTTATGTTTGCGCAGCCCTAAGATTTGGTCAGCGGTAGCCTTGAGACTAAGAAGAACTATAATCAATAACATCATCAAACAGCCTTTTATATCTGACAATCTGCAGCCTTATATTACATTTCATGAGCAAAAATACCCGGCTACTGCTGCACTGTGAGAGCAGAGGCACGTCTGTGAGGAACCAGAACTCAGCTGGATGCTAAAAGCTGAATGACACTAGAAGCACAAGAGTCTTAATGTGTAGTCTGACTCTCATGTTTCATGTACAACACTCTCTTATTCTCTCACTGAAAGTTAACACGGCTTATAAAGTTATGGCGAACCTTGCGTGGGCGTCAATTCCAGAGGATTATGGGTAAAGAACAAAGTAGCAAAGGTTCACTTCCTTTAGCACGCTGTTGCCGTGGTGATGGATCTCGGTGCCCTTTGGAGAGAATCAAAGGTATAAACACACTGATATTGCAAAATGTCACAATGACAGTTATGTAATAAATCAATGTTGTTCGTGTCTATGCGTTCGTGATTTCGCTCTGCCCTCCTTTGTATTTGTACCTATAATTCTTAGTTTATAAGTTATAACGAATCATTAAACCAAAGACAACACTAGGATTGTCATTATTTTACGCTGTATACACTTTCAAATGAGGATCCTGAGGAAGGCTCAGATGCTTAAGACAATATTTATCAACTACGAGGCAAATATTAGAGCTGCCAGGAAGGATTCAGAGGTTCCTATGATAAATTGTTATCCTCCCTTGCAATCGTCGGCTTAATTTTATTTATTAACAACATCTGCCAATTTTCTCCACCTTGATCGAGTGCTATAAAAATGCAAACAAATAAATATTAATTGCGATGTGTAAAGTAATGCTTGTAAATGAATGCACCAAGGTCAGTCTGCTCTGATTGGTCATTTTTACTGTAAATGGCCCTTTTCTCCTTTTAAAATAAACACTGATAAATCATGCACATCAAAAACTTATTAGGTAATAATTATGTAAATAAGGTCAGTTTTGATTTCACGTTGACTAAAGTCAAGGATTTCTAAGAGTACAGATCTACTATGCAAACAAACAGGCACTAAAACACTAATGTCTATATAAGATGTGCTAGTTCTTAATTTGTGGGCACATGGGGGAACATAAAACCATGTACGACGGTTCTAAATATGAGTGGTGAGATCAAAAAGCTCATTGTAGTGAGTCCTGGAGGCTTTGATGTGCAGCGCGGGCCTCAGATGAGAAAACCGATTGCTGCATGTTGATTACTTTGGTACAGTCACCCATGTGTGCATATGATTTAATGGGACTACATTTTGAAGATGAAAGGGATTCGGAAAATGCCTAATGTAGAACGCCCTATCTAATACACACCCACGGGGGACTTTCAGCTCAAACGTGACTCAAAAAACACCATGATTGACCTGGATCAATCTCGCTCGTGAAAAGATGGAGTCCAGTTAATCGATGGCACAATTAATTACAACTTGATGCGTTTGAAATCAATGCACCCAAATGCCAGACATGTGTTCACAGCTAGTTTAGTAAAAGCAGGAAAACTAAAAGCTTAACCAGAGTAATTGAAATAAAAATTACACCATCTTTTAATCAGGCTCAAAATCCACCTGCAGCAACTTCTAAAGTTGTGCAACAATATGAGGGTAATTCAGAACAGGTTTAAGGGAGTAAATGACAATTTTCATTTTTAGATGGCTTTTCTTTTAAATAGCATAATCTGCCAACTATGCTGGTTGACCAGCTTCACCAGTTGTAGCGACAGAACAGCATTTGATATTAGCCATTATTAGCCACATAAAATAA
>JAZGTI010002557.1:9518-35707 GCA_036877585.1 Botia kubotai | reverse complement strand
TCTCTCTCCCTCGCTCTCTCCTCTCTCTCCCTCCTCGTCCTTTTGGGACCTTTATTTCAATTTCAATTTAAGCGCACTTTATTGCCACAGCAAATATTCAACAATCGCATCGCCGGAGCATTTACATACAAATGTACGAGTAAAGCGGCGATCTATCGCTTTCGTTCACTTTGTCACAGCTCCAAATCGTTTATGCGCCCCTCCCCGGCGGCGCACAGGCCCTTCTCAGGTAACACTGCTGCATTCCAGCAGAGGACAGCGATACGACTGCATTGTGCTTGACACGCAGAGCTCCAGGAAAATCCCCACCCTTGCTTTAATGATGTTGCAAGGGAACAGCATGCCATCCACTTTGGTAACATGATCGGCACAAGCATGCATGCTAGTGCGCGACTCTTACTTCGTAGTGTTCCACTAAACAGCGCTATCATGCTCCGTGCTGCTCCTAATGGGTCCTGTGGAACGAGGCCCCAGCTCAAGCGGATGTCCGCCGCCTGTTCTGTAATTGGCACTTAGACAGTTGGAGAGACGCGGGGAGGGGCGAGTTAGTACGCGCTGCGCACATACCGCACGATTGTTATTATGCACGAATAATTGGATTTTTTTCCCCCCGTTCTGTTCCCCTCACTCCCACACTTTTCCATCAAGCTTTTAAAGTAGACGAGCCGCAGTGACATCGTGCCGCGACGCGACTCTGATTACTTGTATGAATGATCACATTGTGTCCGGTAACACAAATATCTAGAGATAATTACATTGAGTGGGTGGGCAAACAACACAGAATTGAGTACAGAATAAACAGTGTCCATTCCACATTAGATTCTGTTTAGATGTTGACAAAACGCAAGCAGTAAATGTTGTTAAAGCCCGGTGACTCGAAAACAGGGATGGTTTGCGGAATCTTTTAGCATGTGATCTTCTGGAGACGTGACGGGTGATGCATGCGTGCATGCATGAGTGATGCGGTGCAAATTAGACAGGGAACATAAGGTGAACGTAAGGCTAGGTATGTGTACTCCACAATCTAATAACAGTGCACATGATATTTTTTAACAAGGCTTCCTGTTTGCGTCCTTTAATGCGACTTCCAGATGTGTGTTTAATGCATGGACTCCACACGGTCTGAAAGATCATCTTAGAAAGTCCTACGGCTGGACCGCGGCCACGTCCTTGAGTGCGCGCTCTGACACAGCAGCAGCCTTGTGAATCTGCCATCAGCTCTGCGAACATCATCTGCACACCCAACATGCAACTCTGCATGCGGGTCGCAACATCACATCGCATACACAAATCGCACAGGACACACACAAATCCACAAATCTTTTGTGTCCCCACATGCTAAATATCTGGGCTGTTTTTGTCACTTTCTTTCCCGTTTTGGCCCCGTGCACTGTAATGCATTCTGTGTTAAAGTCTCTCTCTATGGATGAGAGCGCTCCACGTGTCTAGCACATCAAATTACTGGAGAAAAAATGGCCCTATATACCGTGTAGCCTAAAGCATCTCTCATCCCCTTCAGTGCAAGGAAAAAAGGAGAAGGAAAAAAGTTGTAACCTTTCGTGGTAATTTGACACAGCTTTTAAATCATTCCCAGCTCACCGTGTGACTTGATCACGATCGGCCCGGCTAGCGTTCGTGCTCCGCTCTTCCTCTCTTATCGATCAGCTCGCGCTCCGGCGTTTAGTGAACTGATGAAGGACCAGGTATGAAAATTGATTAATGACCGCTTCAATGTCACTCGTATTCAGTGACCGTTTGAGGGAATATAATACGTGGCCCGCGGACCGGCTATCTCTCCATCTCGGTGTCAGCATTGAGCCGAGCGGAGGTGTCTGTAACGCGCGCGAGGGTGACATTGAAACATGGATCGGTTGCTTTTTATCATTTATTTATTTATTTACGTTTAAATGAGGGTGGGAGCGCAAGGCTGTGTGGAGGCCACACCGTATAGATCACGTCTGAGGACCACACACACACACACACACACACACACACACTTCTAACATGATGTGACAACATTTGATGATGTGTGACTAATGGAGTGCAGAGCTGATGACTCAATGTGGCGGGAGGCACAAGGACATGTGATGTGTGTGAGACACTTTATCATTATTGTGTGTGTGTGTGTGTGTGTTTTCCCGTAGAATCCAGAATCAATTCAGTCCAATCCACAGCTAAAAAAATGTAACACAAATATAATATATATATTTGTATATATTAATATGATATATACAGTACATGATGAGTGGTTTATGTATAGCCTTTCCTGTCAACCCCCCATGACTTTGACATATTTTATTGGACTGCACTGTTTATAATACAAATAGACAACGTTTCGATTTACTGTAGAGACGTGTTTATCTGACATTATAAATGTATTTTAGAGTTTTTATCTTGTATAAATCTTAAATGTCTCTTTTTCCTGAGTGTATGATTTTCTTTACTGCTTTGTATTTTGCCTTGAAAATAGCTTAGCCTGTTTAACGAAAATAGAGTTTAAAAGTTCAATTAATAATAATTAATATATACCATGTACACTATATAAATAACGTTAGTGCCCATACAGATTCAGATTTTGATTATCATAAGAATATACTATGGTATTTAAACGGTACCATCATGGTTATACTAACAAAAACTAATACTAAAAATACTATGGTATATTTTCATGGTACTTCCTTAGTAAGTGTTTACAACCATCATGTGATCTCTTACAATGTTATTTGTTGACTAAAATTGCAGTATTTGTGTTTGAATCGCTGTTTGCTTTGTTCAAATGAATACATCAGTGTCAGTGCTAAAGAAAGCAATGATTTCCTTTAGCTGCTCTCCATCACATTACCGTAACTTAGATGTGACCCCTAAACCTACCCAGCTGTCATGTGACGGCAATTAACAGTAGCTTTTCTCAGATAGCCTGAGGGGAGAAAAGATTTCGGAGAGCGAGAGAGAGCCTTGAATGGCTCTTGTCTGGAGTTCTGTAAACCCTCCTGCACAAGATGAGGGAATTTTAATGAAGGCACAGGAAGTGAGCTCTTCTTAAACTAAGTGAATTGTGTATGACTCTCGCCGAAATGAGTCAACCTCATTGACTTCCTCTGTTATGATTTCGTTTCTCTGCACACGCCTGAGAGTTCCTTGACGTATACCTGTTTTCTCTTAATGGAAAACTGTTTCCGTTTAAACTCTAATGTGATTTACGAGCTAAATTGGAACTTGATTATATCGCTACCTTAATATTTAAGTAATTGGCATAAAGACCGAACGGAGAGTCAGCCTGCAAAATTACATTTTAAAAAATTAATCTACCGACTGAGGTGCCAGGCGTTCGGAATAAGTGTTTCTGAACCGCGGATGCTGCACTGGCCAGGCCTTAATGAATTTGACAAACTGAAAAGCAATCATGACCCAGTAGCTCAAAGCGCTCGGTGAACAGAGACATTTCTAATTGATTGATAAGACCTCGCGATGTCCTCCTCTTTGTTGCCCGGGCAACCGAGGTTGGTGGACTGTTACCGTCTCCGCGGCTCTCGGAACGGTCTGGTCCGAAACCGAGCGGCATATTGGGATGTTAATTTAAGCGGGAAGATTGTGAGACGAGAGGAGAAAATGCTATCAGACTGTTTCCCCGTAACAATAAAGAGGAAGTCATTGTCGGATTAAAATGGACTGCAGCGGATTTGCGGGCTTCCATCTCCCGTTCATATGCAAATGAGCGTGATCTGATTGTTTCCTCCTATTTGAATGTAAGGCGCTTGCCCCCCGGGGGCTGGAGATTTTGGGGGTCATGGAGGAAGGGGTATTTAAATACAGAGAAATCCTAATGCAGCTCCTAACAGAGCGTACAAATTAATTCGGAATTGGCCCTAAACTGAAGACGTGCTTAATTTAATACGTATTTATTTTACGTTTTTCACCCCCTGATAGATCCCTGATTACTCACCCCTGATTACGAGATCGTTGAAACCTCAGCACCTCATACTCGCTGTTTCCATACATGCCGACTTAGTTAAACCTTGACCTCAGCCAGGAAAGAGGCGGGGTGCTTATTGCATATCTTTAAGAGAAATTAGCATAGATCTGCATAATAAGGAGGTGGTGATGATTATTCATGCTTCGCAGATACTCGAGAGGTTGAACAATTCTGGTGAATAATCCTTCAGTGTCGTTACAGCGGAGCCACAGATGTGAGCAGATTCTGAGCGGAACGAGGCACAGATTCTGAGCGGAACGAGGCACAGATCTGTGAGGAACGAGGCACAGATCGTCATATGTTGCGTGGGCAGATAAGTTTGATTGCAAACTGAGTGTGAACCTTTGCTTGCTGTGCTGTCGTGAGAGAGGAAGACGCTGTCAGTACTGTCTGGACGAATGTTTGTGTAACTCCGTCATGACATTAACAGTGCGTGGGCCTGACGTTAACAAGCTGGAGTGTGGTTGGGTGTCTGGTGTAGCGTGGTTCTTCTAAATTAAAGCCAGCTTATTTGTCCTTAGAGTTTTCCCGACAGAGTTATGAAGAGTTTGGACCTGGTACCTGTTTGGTCTGTGTGTGGTCTGATCCAATTTGTAGTTGTTCTGAAGGTCAAAGACGTGAAACTTGAGTAAAAACTTTTTTTGGAAGGGGGCTAAACTTCGTCATGGTTTGTGTGGATGAAACTCGGCTGTTATTCTGCCTCTATCACACAGTATTTTCAGTGCCATGTGGTAAATGTGGCTGTCAGAGTTTGGGTTGTTTTAGTCTTTCAGTTGTTCTATGACACCTTTAAATTGCTTGTTTTTTGCAGTTTTTTTGCACCTAAAAAACTGACTGTTGTTTGGCTATATTTTTATTATACTTGGCGTGTACAAAGTACAGAGAGATATACTGGAAGTATGGACACTCATAATTGTCCCTCTTCTTCAAACAAAATGTTTAATGTTTATGGTATCTGGCCCAAAACATACTTACGTGAAAGTGAAATTGTTAATTCAACGTGAACTATTTCTTAACATTGGTTATCAATTTAGGAAATCACCATTTTCTTTGTGTCCTAACTTAAAAAAAAAAAAACGCAAAAGACTTGTCAAATTGGGTCAAATTCAAACAAAATGTTACCTGAAATCGTTTAACTTTAAGTTCGGCAGCAGTTTTTAACAGAGTGATTGTTGACTCGAGTTAAATTTGCCCATCATCCATAATGGTTATAATTAAAGTGCCTTAATTAAACCAATTGCTTCAGGTCAAAGACTGTGTGTCTGTGTGTGATGATCTTGTCACAAGGTTGAATTAACCGGTTCCATTGTACACTAAAATGGAGGAAAAACTACAGAAGAGGTACGATTTAACCTTGATGATCTGTGAAATACACTATGAGCTTTGAAGGTCTGTGAAACATCATAAGTATTACAAAGAAAAGGAAAAAATATGATTTTACCACAGCATGAGGTTATAGGCGTTATGTTTATCCACAGTAAAATCATTGTAACACACAGCCTCTCTTATTGGTTTATTTGATCGCATATGTTCTGCACAGTATGCTAATTAGATGTCTTGTCTTATATGTATTTTTTCCCCTTCCTTTCCTGAACAGAGACAGTGCCCTGGTGACCTTTGACCTCCTTTAACTGGTCTGTTTTAAGAAGACCGTTTCAATCAGGAAATCGTCAGAATGTCTCTCGCAATGATCGCGTTCCACGTCTCCAGCGCGGCGCTCGAGAAGAAGAGCCGCCATTTATTCCATAAGAAACTCTGCAATTCTCAAAAGCTCTAATGCAGCATGTTATTGAGCTTTTAATGGCAGGAGCTTTCAATGCCCACATGCACAGAGGGCTCAATCTCTCTCTCTCTCCCTCCCTCCCTCTCTGTCTCTTTCTCAGTCGCTCTCTCTTCAAGCACCCTCCTACCTCTGCAGTAACTCTAATGTATAGATCGTCTGGAGAACTTAATGGGCTAATGCATGTGGTAATATATTTCTGGGTCAGATAGACGTATACAGTATGTTTATGTACACTGTGTGTGTGTGTGTTTGTGTACTGTAGTGTAATCTTTGGGGCTTCCTCAGACCTCCGCTGTCCGGATGCAAGGGATCTCAGACCCTTTCTCTAAATAGCCGGCATTCTTTCCCTCGCCCCAAGGGGCCCCCGGGGGTAGAGTTGAGGAAGGGAGAGCAATGCTCGCTGTGTCCCTCTCGTCCCTGTGATGCCGGGGTCAAGGCGTGTACAATCGATCACCAGCGTCAGGAGCAAGGCCGAGTACACGTGCACGTGTGTGTGCTGGGAATACTGTCTGCAGGAGAAACCACACTGTTATGGAAACTGCATAACTAGGAGATTTTCTTTACAATTGTTTTTAAAAAAGGTGGCAAAATCGCATGCGTCAATGCAGCGCATATGCGGTGGGAATATTTTATGACGTGCATGCGAATCGTGCATAGTCACAGTTAGTGAATGCAGGGTGTTTTAAATCCAATTTGGAAAAAGTAGTGGCAAAAAATATGGCTAAATGTATTGTGCATTACATGCGACAGCGCAGCATATGCGGTGCGATCCATTGCCATCATATGGGGAGAATATTTCATGCACATGCATAGAAACCAATTACTGTTGATGAAGGCAGGGCTTAAGCCATGTTGTTTTGTAAAGTGTGGAAGTTTTATTCTGCACAGCTCTGAAAAATTATGGCAAAAAATGGTGGCAATGCACATATGGTACATCACATGCGACGACGCAGCATATGCGGCGTGGCGTCGCATGTTCCCCTGCCATGATGCAGAGAGAACGTTTCATATGCATGCGCGTGAACCGAGCGATTTTGTGTGTGTTTCCACAGCCTCAGCATAATCACAGTTGGTGGAGGCAGGGGTTAACTTCACATACTCTGCAGGCAATGCAGGAAAGCTGACCTGAGAGAGGTCAATCTCTCTCTCCGAAGAACAGCAGAGGAGAAATAATGAGAGAGAGGCAGACGGACACACCGAGGGAGGGAGGGAGAGGGATGGGAGGAAAGGAGACGCGGCCATTCGAAACCCATTTTCGAGGGCTCTCCAGGAAGTACTAATTGTTTGGTGACTGGAGTACTCTTTAGGGAAATGAAGGCTATCTGGGCGTGCAGAGAGGAGATAATGTGTGTGCACATCACTCACCCTTTAATAAAGAGCAGAGCCCGGCTGCGCACCGGCCAACCCCAGGACACGGCACGAGGGCGGGAGAGAGGGAGGGACGGATTATCCGTAGTAGAGGAGGGGGGCGGAGACAGTTTATACAAGCCAGACTGCAGAGGAAGAGGGGGGTTGGATGGACCGATTACAGTCATTAGATTGGTGGAGAACAGGAATGAGAAAGGAAAAAAGATGCATAATGCAGGAAAGACATCACTTCATTAGTGGACAATACGTTTCTCTTCTCAGTGAGCGCAGAGGAGGAACTGAATCGAAAATGTTTACAAAGCGCTTTTGCCACTGGAAGACAGGAAATGAAAGAGAGGGCTGAGGGGTGAAAAGCTGAGGCCTGCATAAGCACCACAGTTTAACATGCTGAAGCGCATAAATTTAAACCAGAAAAGACTGGATATATATCCTAATTTTTATATATATATATATATATATATGTATGTATGTGTATATATATATATATATATGTGTATGTGTATATAGGCAGGGTAGGTGATTATTGCCAGAAACATTTTTGACATGGATGGATGGATAGATAGAAAAATAGATGGATGCATTTATGTGCTGGAGGAGGCGTGGCTTTGGAGAACGCTCTGAAGAGAGGGCGGGATTTAACGGTTTCAAAGCTAGCTTGCTACTGCTAGCCTCTCTGAAATTGCCTACCCTGCCTTTAATGTTATTTTGCTTGCAATATAAAGTTTAGCAGCTTTGTGAATATTGCAGTGATTTTAAATGTACTTTTTATTTGACCACTTTGTTTCCTAGAGACCGCGCTTGAAGGCCAGTTTTACACCCACTCTGTGTGTCACGACTCGCGAGTATGTGAGTGCTAAGACAGACATTTAATAGCGTCTCTGATTTAAACCTCAGTAGAAAAATAATGAAATTGTTTGTGGAATCACTCAGACGTGTTCACCTCCTATAGGTGCTCACATAGATGTTCCTGTAGCTCAACTGGTAGGACACTGAATTAGCAAAAGGTTGTGGGTTCGAATCTCAGGGAACAGATGATCAAATGTGTAGCTTGAATGTGTTGTGTGTTGCAGATGTCAAATGCATAAATGTGAAATTACATGCTCAAAATGTTCTATCTACGTTTTCTAAGTAACTATTACTGTTTATTAGGACATATTGTTTTATCTCCCAGCACTACCACTCAACTCAACTCAACATTCTTAATAAAACACGCTTCAGCAAACTGTAGTCAAATGAGAATACATCACACATTCACATTTTATGCGCTCATGTGTTGCGGCCAACATTTATGTAACACAATAGCGCATGTATCACCGGGCAATTGTCTCCAAGTGTCTCCTTGGACGAGTTAAAAGTCTCCACTGAAGCTTTACGTAGTACTGGATGGAATTTGTTCATGTGTGTGGCTTCAGAGACGCCTGTGTGTGTATGTGTGTGTGTGTGTGTGTGTGTTTGATGCCTGTTGTAAAGGCAACATCATCTCTCTCTTCCCTCTAATCCGAGCCCGTCTGACGGCGAAGTGAGCGTCTTTGACGTTTCAAAGGCTTCCCCCATCATGACTCCTGACACACTACACACCCCGACGCGCTATCGCCGCGCCCCTGACAGCTGCACAAATTGGCTGAAAGAGGTGTCTGTGGTGAGCACTTTGATCAGCCGAGCTTTTGCTCTCTTGCGCTCGGCCTGTCTCCGTCCCGGTGTCGTGTTGCGAAAGCCAGGCTCTCGCTCTGCCGAGGAGAACCTGGCCGGTGGGTTTGATAAGCTTCTACTCACTCGGGAAGATTTTTGTGCAGTTGGATCATACATGTGTGTGTGTGTGTGTGTGTGTGTGTGTGATTGCCTGGAGCGCTGTCAGGCATGTCTGACATGCATGTGGTATGTTTAGTTTTGGGGTATTGGGTGTATTTATTGTTTCCAGATTTGATGTGGGGCCCTGACATACTGAGCTACAGAGGTGTGTGTGTGTGTGTGTGTGTGTGCGCGTGTGTTTGTACAGGAAACATAAAATGTTACAATATTGCGTTACTCCAATAAGGAGGGGCAGAGCTCCGATAATTTTGTCTTGGGTGGAATTTAATTGAGATTCTATGGAATGTTCTAATGACTAGTTGTTTTAGATAATAAGAACATTTTCCTAACGTTTCCATTATGTAACAAATTGTTAAATATTAAAATGTTATTTTGAAAATTCTAGGAATGTTCAAAGCATCCAGTTCTTTAGATATTGTCTTAACATTATTGCTACATTGTTGGTTATTCAAGTTATTCAAACATTTTAATTCTGTAAAATTTTAAAAACGTTCCACTAACTACCTAATAATAATGTTTTGCTATATGATATATTATGTTAAAAACGTACTACTAACATTACTGCGATAATTTTTTGATAACTTGGAGCGAACTTTTAGAGAACATCAGCCAACGTTCTGACAATGTTCCTTGTTAGCTGGGTTGACGGTTTAAAACATAAGATCTCTAGAGAAGACACGTGCGAGATTATTGGGGTTTATTTCTCAGGAGAAAAACAGAGGCAAGAGAACCTCCAGCGGAAATCTCCAGTTCCCTCCGTTGAGGCTTTCTAGCACAAACAACAGAGATTTCTCTTTGCCGTTAGACGCAATAAACACATTACTTTGCTCATCCAAAAGTCATTTGTTAACTTGTAATTTGTTACCCCAGATTCGGTGCGTATCTGATTGCTCATGCAAACGCCCCTTTGTCTCTGCGTTTTGAATCTGAGCGTGGGGTATATGTTTCCATCTAAGCACAGTAAAACAAATGCCTGTTGTGACGGCACTTTGTCATCTCTTGTTGCCTGTCTGTGTGTCGTATTCCTGAGAACTGAATGGCTTCATTCATAACTGTAGCCTGAGGCGCAGGGGTGTGTGAAATATATGAATGCCAAATCTATTCAGCCCACGATAGGCCTGTCTCTCTGTCTGTCTGTCTCTCAGCCTGTCTGTCTGTCTGTCTTGTCTGGAGGAAATTGCAGGCTATGTGGAAGTGCAGGTAATAGATTAATGCCAGGGGAGAGTTGCCAGTATACAGCACAACTGACAGCCAATGATTATCACAAACACACACAGAGAGAGAGAGAAAGAGAGAGAGAGAGAGTCAACGCCAGACACACTCACACACAGTCCATTGCTTACTGTAGACTTCACAAGGACGAGTACACGCACAAGCACACGTAAATAACTGCTCTCATGCCGTAGTTTTACTGTCAAAGTGATGCTTCTGTATCTGTCTGTTATCTGAGCATTAAACTCTATCCTCTAACAGTTTTAGGTTGTAAGAACGTTTCCCTAATGTTAACTGAGTAACAAAAAATGTGTAAAAATGTATTACAGCAACGTCCAGTTTTCAGACATTTTATTAGCATTACTGCTTTGTTATAGAAACGTTAGTCAAACATTTTTTAATTTTTGATGTTCTGAAAACATTCCCTGTTAGCAGTGAGAATGTTTACTAACCAGGGGCTGTCAGCTGTGAGCTGGAGGCTAGACTGCTTGGTGTAAAATTGATGTACTGCAGCATGGGTTGGTTTAGGATAGCAATACAATTGTACGCACATTGGGCCTTTCATGATTAATAATTGCGTACAAGATGGATACCTAAACACACAGGAGAAGTAGTTTTCGTTTAAATAGATTAAAATTTACACTGCTTGTTAGTACAAATCTGTTTACATGTGAGTTCTTTGTAACGAATGTCCAACACTGGTTGTATTCACAAATATGCGTGTACGCACGGCCTCGTTTTCATGTGTGTCAAATTAAATATCTTCTCTGGTCCACTGGCTCAGAAACATCACCTGGGGCATATGCTCAAACACACACACACACACACACACACACACTGGCTAAAGATGAACATTAAAGATATATATTTTTACTGTTATCTGCTTTGTAAATGAAATGTTGTTATTCGTAAGTGTATATCACAATAATCACATAAAGATGAAATAAATGGCAAATACCAACCCTACTCTCTCTTTGTCTTGCAGCAGTCATATGCCCCGCCCCCTCCACCCATGGCTCCGCCTAGCCCTAGCACCAACAGCAGCAGCCACAGTGCAGCGGAGCAGCTCAGCAAAACCAACCTGTACATCCGGGGCCTTCCGCCTGGCACCACTGACCAGGACCTCATCAAACTCTGCCAGCCGTGAGTGTCTCTCTCTACCCCTACTGTGAACAATCGCTCCATCCCAGCTAACACGTTAGGGTTGTAGAAACGTTCCCCTAATGTTTCCATTAAGCACAAAGACATTTAAAATGATGTTATTTTGAATCTTCTGGGAGCATTCAAACGCTAAGAATGTATTAACGCTAAGAATAGAACTTTGGAATAACGTTTTTGAAAAACGATATCATACTTCTGCTAATCAAAGTTCCACAAATGTTACTGTAAGAACGCTTTTTGATAAGCACTTTTAGATTACGTTAGCTAACGTTCACAGTACGTTCACGTTTAGCGGGGATACCTGATTATACAGACTCATGTAGGCGCTCCCATATCAACACAGTCACGCAATCAAGCAAATGCAGGCAGAAGGTCAAGGAGAAATCAGGAAGTCACAGCACTGGTTCTAGAACTGGAGAAGGCTTGTCAGCATCATTACTGTGGAGGGAGGTCATTACGAAACGCTGAACAAGGACCAGGGGCCAGCTTGCATCTTCTCTCATGACTCATGCAGATATCAATCGACGCTCCTGTGTGGGGCTTTTTGCCTGAAAGCCCCAGACATTTACTCGAGCGTCATGACCTCCCGCGAATGTGCTATCATTTCCTAACTTCCCTCTGTAAAGATGACGGTGAAAATACAGATCTGGGGTCAGTACTTTCTAGTCAACAACATTTACTGTAGTGCAGTCCCGGTGATAGTTCATGATAATACTGATACTGATGTAAACTTTTAGGCCGGTTTTGACAGGCGGGTCTTAAATTAAGTCTTAAACTAAGACGTGCTTTAATGTGTGCTAGTTAAATTAGGACATTTGTAGTAGGTTAGTCCTTTTTTTACCTTAGTCTGTGACTTCCTCGTCTAGAGTTAATTAAAGTGAATGTCTCAAAAAAAAAAATTTTAGTCTTATGTTAATTAATTAATTAAAATACGAAAAATTAAATTAATTCATGATTCATTTAAGTAGAATTAGCCTAGTTCTGACATAATTTAATCCCGGGAAATTGCCCCATATTATTTATATTTATAAATTAAGAAGAGGGTTCAACAGAAAATTACTGCTATTGAAAACACTCCTTTATTTAAGTTATAGCCGTAAAGTATTTCTCAAGTAGCTAAACATTTCTTCACCTGAGTATGTCTAATTGTTCAAGCAAACAGTCACTAATGAAGGAAGAAACTTACAGCATTTTTTCTTGTAAATGTTATTGATTGATTGATATTAACAACGTTATAAACAGTGTCGGGTCCACATTTAACAATTTATTTGTTCTGGTTTCATAGAACATAACCGATTGTGTTTACATTAAAGCCTAGCCAAGACAAGCGTTTACATTTACATTTATGCATTTGGCAGACGCTTTTATCCAAAGCGACTTACATTGCATTATACTACACATTGATTCTGAGTATGTGCAATCCCTGGGATCGAACCCATGACCTTGGCATTGTTAACACCTTGCTCTAACCACTGCGCTACAGGAACGCTCATTTCCACCAGAGTGCATGTGACGCATGAGTGCTCTTCGCAGGGCAGGCCATTTTACATCCCTAAACCAAGAACCGCTTTTTCTGATAGTCCCCGACACACATGCGTGCAATTACCAGGCTGAGGGTGGTTCCCAGAATGCACTGCAAAGGAGGAGGGCGAGGAAAGCAGAGCGTTTCAGCGCTTCTTACCATTATTTGAATTTCAAAAACCAAAACGGCTGCCGCTTATAATGCGCCCAAATGTTAACATGTCGAAACTCGGGGGAGTAAAATGAAGAGACCTCAAGCCGGGACACACACGCGTGGGTCTCTCTGTCTCTCAATCTCTCCCAGGGTCTCAGGCTAGCGTGGTCCAGGTTAGCCCAAGGCCTTGAGCGGGATTGGAATAAAAAATTCATGATTATGAAAGTTTTATTAGCTGCGGCTACCGTGCCAAATGGGCAGTAACATTTTGGAAAGGTCAGAAGGGTTCGCCTTGGGGCTCACTTCCGAAGCTCAGCAGAAAAAAGAAGGTGGCCACAAACACTATGTGGTGCTTTCTTAACCCAACAACGCAGTAATTTAGGCAACACGCATGCATGCGTGTCTGCGGCACAGCACGGAGATCTGAGTTGCAGCGCACGTGCCAGCGCGCGCATATGCACGCCTGGTTAGCGACCTCTTTTCGCTCTCTCGTGGCTGTGCTGTGGTGTCGGGAGGGCAGTGAAAAGTGCTTCTGTCAGGCTGACATTTCGGAGATCTTCTCCTGTGATTTCCAGAGGAAGATTGGCAGGGTTTTGAGGCTGAAGATACAATAGGCTTCAGCTTTAAAGATGAAAATGTGGCCTCGGCAGACTCCACAAACTCCGTCGTATAAAAACAACCCCGTCTGGTTTTCAGCTCGACGTGCTAGCCGCGTTTTAATGAGATAATCCGATAATTGGAGAACGACACGTCGTGAAGATCTGACGGCGATCTGACGGCGAACCACGACTTTGAAACAAAAAGCTAGACTTTATAATCGCAGTGCTGTTGTGTTAGAAGAGGTAAAAAGGTCAGATGGAGAGAGTGTTACATTTACTAAGACAAAAACAATACAGAAAATATGCCGGGGCGTTTTCATAAAGGGCTGAATATGAATCATGAATTTTTAATGAAAGCCCTGGGTGAACACGTTGTCATCATGTTTATGTACTTTCATTATGCATCTGCGACGCGCGCGCGCGTGTGTGTGTGTGTGTGTGTGTGTGTGTGTGTATGAGCAGAAAACAGAGGGTGGAGAGTCATGTGTGTGCCAGTTCATTACTTCTCCTTTCCATGAGTCGATATCATGGAGTATTAGACCTCAGGATACAAAATTTTACAATACCATTTAAAATAATTGCATTTCAGAACCCCTCATTACATCTCTGATTTTAATCTAATGCTACAGAGAGAAAGTGAGGACCATCCAGCTCAATTCTGCTCACACTTGGAGCAAGGTTATAAGGAATAAATTAGGATTCCATTTCAGTGAAGTTCTGTATGTTAATGCTTTTTGCCCAGTGTGTCTCGGTGTACGTGTGGGCCCAGGCGACCGCTTATAGACCAGTATGGAATCTGAGAGCAGATTTCTGCAGAATTGAAACACACGGCATGCGCCAAGTTCTTTTTATTTCTCACCCATTGTGTGTTTATTACTGTAAATATTTTGGCTGGTTTGATAAGCGTGTAGCACTTTCGGCTTCATTTACATATTTTACCATGTTTAAATTCTCTCTTCAGAACACAGCAGATTTTCCCCAGCAGTGGGTAAGAAAATGCATAAAAATGATCAGTGTGCGCTGGTAGGTTATAGCTCAGGAGATTTAATGAAGTTACAGTTTGTTAATTATTACGTTTGTCTCGTATGTTTCTATTAAAATTCAGCTCCGTTTAAATATTTTTTTAGGAATTTCATGATCAATTAATTCATATTGAAACCTGACTTTTCATGGCAGACTTCTGCAACTCACTTATGAGATTTTGTGACCGGACAAAACGTCTTTCCCAGCTAACAATTTTAGGTTGAAAGAACGTTTCCCTAGCGTTTCCATTAAGTAACAAGAACGTTAAAAACAGTTATTTTGAATGTTCTAGGAATGTTCCGCTAACAACTTGAATAACATTTTTGATACGTATGATATATAGTGTTGAGAGAAGGTTTAGAGAACACTAGTCAACGTTAGCTGGGTTTGAAGTATGACAGTTGTCCAGAAGTCTCCATTTGCTCTCCATTTAATCTCATAGTTGTGTAGAAACAACAACTGAGACAGAAAAGAGGTTTAATTTGTGTGTGCGTGTGTGTGTGTGTGTGTGAGAGAGAGAGAGAGAGAGAGAGTAATGTCAGAGTGTTATTACATTTTCCAGTAGGGTCTTGGCAGCTCTCATTTTTATTGTTTTATTTTATATTCCTTTCCTATGCATATAAAACAATATTATATTTATATTCACAAAAAATACAGCAGAGGCCTGCAACTCAAAATGGCAGCTCTCTCTCTCTCTCTCTTTCTCTCTCTGTCGCTTTCTTTGTCTCTTTCTTTCTTCCTTTCTCTTTCCCTCTTTTTGTTTCTTTGTCTCTCTGTCTGCCTGTCTCTCTCTCTCTCTCTCTCTCTCTTTCTCTCTCTGTCGCTTTTTTTCTCTTTCCCTCTCTTTGTTTCTCCCTCTCTCTCTCTCTGTCTTTCTCTCTGATTGACTAACTGACTCAGTGGAGGAGTTGCCCTCATGTACAGGGCTGCCATATCTGCTGGGCCTCTGGGGTGGGATCTCATTTTCAGTCAGCAGAACCCCTTCTCTCCCCCTTCGGGTTCAAATAACTCAGGCATCCCAAGCATCCAAACCATTTCAGAGGCAGTGACAGGGCTAGTAACAGGTCACGCTTTTTATTTTAAAGTGTTGCTTTCCTACAATACGCTTGTCTACTTTTCTCTGAGTTTCCATCCATACTTTGATTTATGTCTCTTTCTCACTGCTGCTGAAATGTCTAATTCACAGGAAGAAAAGTGGGCCGGTGTTTCTAATGATTGGAAGAAGAATCCATAATTCATATTTTTTAACTCAAGTTTTTGCTTTGCGAGATCATTTTTAATTCATGTCGCCACCGTCCTCCAAAATTATAACCGTCGGTTCCGCAGAGTATTTGGAGGTTGAATCGACTTAATATCTAACACACTCTTATGAGAATGAAGTTTTCTTATGACTTTCCAACTGCAGCGATGAATGGCAGTCTCGTACCGTATTCAAACCGCGGTCAAGTATCGTTCGACTCCTTCAAACGTTCAAAAAGGACTTGACGCCTCAAATGTTTTGACAGGTGTGTTGTCAGTGATGTCACATGACGTTGGTTATCGCATGACTTATAACTAAATGCGATGTGGAACATTTTATGAGATTTTGAAACTGAGAAAAATTTTCGCTTAATACCAACCTAATTTTTTCCCTGTTCCTACTACAGTATATTATTGTTACGCTTTATGTTAATGGTTTCCTATTAGACATTGTAATGACTAGAAAAACTCTCATTAGAGTATTAGTTGACTAGTAGACTGTTGTGGTTAGGGTTAGTAGAATAAGGGTTTAGGGGTAGTAGAATGTGTAAAGTGACTTAAAGTCAGTAGATTGTCTGTGGGGACCATCACAATAAAGCGTTAGCAGATATTACTAAAACTCTACTAGTACTCTGAGAATTAGTTGACACATTGACATTAGTTGACATAGAAATGGCTTATAATCAACAGAATGTCTAAAGAAAACCATCAAAATAAAGCGATACCTTGTATCATGTTGTCATCAAACTAAATTGAACTGTCTGTTTTATCCTGAATGGACAGAAGGGTTTATGGAAACCTCCAAACTGAGGTAAAAATGCGACATTTTTGTGGTGTGAGATAAAAGTCAGTACAGTAAAGCTTCTTTATGAATACCCTGAAATATCAGCGGTTATTTTCTTACTGCCGTTTTTGTAAAAAGCCTAAAAGCTAGTGTAACATTCAAAGCTAACCTGAGGTGAGATGAATGTCGACTGCTCTTGAACAGCACCTGTTCTGGGTACGTTCAGAGCGCACGAGGGCCAAAAAGCCACGAGCCATCAAAAGCTGTCTTGAAGTTTTTGTAAACTCAATCTCGGTGTCTCTCGGTATCACACGGGTCTTGTCAGTGTAAGTGTGAGGTGGAAAAGGAAGTGTAAGTGGGAGGCTTAGTGAAAAGGTGACTAAACACTCGGGATAAAGATCCTTCAGGCTGGATTCTGCTCTGTTTTGTGCCTCGAAGACTTCTGGGATGGAAAGGAAAATGTCAGTTATCGGTTTGAACTCCTCAAGCCTCTTTAAGACAGTTCAAGCTCTGGTCTATTAGCACGACTGGCGATACAGTTGAGACACAAGAAATGTTAAAAATGAAGAAAAAAATGAACATTAACAAAGATTAATACAGTAAATGCTGTAGCAATGTTGTTCAATGTAATTTCAAGTAGGCGTGACATGAACACGCCTGCTTTTTATTTACATATTAGTTTATAATAGATGACTCGTTCACAAGAGTCAGTGCTATTTGCCCGGTGGTATTAAAGTTGTTTTTTGTTTAAGAGAGATGTGTGAAATCTTAGTGATTTTCCTCTATAACATTCCCCATTTATAGGAGATAATTCCACTTTCTTAAAGCCAACAGAGCAGCCAAGCATGCAAACAAACATCAGGTGCTCGCAACTTAACGCGCAGGAGCAGCGAGCGATGCGTCAGGCGAGACAGCTGCATCGGTAGCCAATTAAGAGATCCTCCACACCCACCTGGATGGAAGTTGAAAGAATGCTGGTTCACATCTCTCGGCACGAGACATCAAACAGTCCGAGCATCCGTGGCTGCCGGCGCTCAGGGGAAAATAAAAACACAGATCAGAGTGTGTGTGGGCCCTTTGAGAACTGTCATTAGCACTTCACACACCGCAGTTGAAAGCTGCGCACACAAGACGTGTTGTCTTGACGGCGATCGCGTCAGCTGGGATTCGTTCCCTGCCTGTGCTGTCACAGCACGTCGAACCGCACCGCGTCCTGATCTTTCAAACATGTGCGTGTCGCTATAGAAATATATTTATCTTCATTTAAAATCGCTTTAGGTGTTTTGGTTACCCTCACGGGGTGCTCGCGGTTTCGTGTGTTCACCCAGCTAACAATTTTAGGTTGTAAGAACATTTCCCTGACGTTTCTATTAAGTAACAAAAATGTAAAAAACTTTATTTCTAGGAATGTTCAAAACATCCCGTATTAACGCTATTGATTGGTTATAGGAACAATATTCAAACTTGTTTTAATTCTGTAAAATTTTTAAAACGTTACACTAACAACTTAAAAATAACATTTATGATATATGTGATATATAACATTATGAAAGTTACTACTAACATACTGCAAGAACATTTTTGATGGCTAGGAACTGTTAGAGAACATTAGCCAACGTTCTAAGAACGTTCCCTGTTAGCCGGGCATGTATTGTACAATGCTGGGTAATTTAACTTCTCCAGGAGAAGCGCTATATTTGGTTTTCATCCATTAAAATTGCTATTTTTTTTTTATCTCACCACAGTTCGCATGCACTGACATAATTGTTATATTTTCACTACTGTATTTTTAAATACGGTAATCTCCTGATTGTCATGTAAAGGCGAGGTTGATGGCAGCTGCACCAGTAAAGTTTCAGAGTAAAGAAACAGAGTCAATCTACAGCTGCTCTGAGGTGACACACAAATTGTGCTGTAGCACTCAGATTTATATTCATTTACCAGCAGCGTTCGGCGAGTTTTGTACACCATAAATCTCAGGGCAGACTGAAAGAAGTGTGTTACACGCCGTACCGAATGAAAAGCATGACTTGCGCTCTCTGGAACTAAGATTCCAGTCATGCTAACTAAGGGGAAACAGTCTCAGAATGTGGGCTAACGTTATTTAAAAGTTCTTTCGAGGTTATCAAAAAGCTCTTGCAGTAACGTTAGTAGAACATCGCTTTAAACGTTACGCATATCAAATACATTATTCTTAAATCGTTAGTGGAATGTTGTGAAGGCTTGAATTAAACATTGTTTGCATAACGCTTTCATAACCAAGCGATAGCGTTAACACAACATCTAAAAACTAAACTGAAAACTAAACAAAGTGGTTGTGCAACATGCATTACTTCTAGCGTCTAACCTCCAGCGCTGTTGATCTTTAGTTTGATTTGGTGTTCCTGTGGATTAACTGTAGACCATAGAGAGTTCAATGTGATCTGGGCTAGAAGGGGAGGTGGTGTGTTTACGGCTGTGTGTGTTGTTTGTGGTTCTGATTCGCTCTGGTCAGTGTGGAGAGCGGGTTCCTACATCCAGATGTCCAGAGTCAGAGCGGCAGAACATCGCGATCCCACGTGCAGGCCGAGCTTTGGTATTTCACAGGAGATTTTTGGTGTGTGTGGTATCAGCAGTCTAATTAAAGCTCTCTGGGTGTCTGTTATTGTCTGGGCGTTGTTGCATCCTTTCTTTCCTGCTTGCTTTCATTCTGTCTGTCACAGCTGCTTTGCCTTTGGTTGATATTAATAGTTACGACTTTCCTCACAAAGGTGTGGAGGCGTAGCATGTCCTTGATGTTACTCTACCCCATAATTCTGCCCTGACATGCCCATGTGTCAATGTGTTTTACGTCCATTTTAAGCATTTTTAATTAGCGCCGTTTGCTAAAGCATCTCTGTTGCTATTGCTCACACTTACGGTTAGCCAGCTAACAATTTTAGGTCGTAAGAATGTTTCCCCAACGTTTCCAATAAGTAATAAAAACGTTAAAAACTATATTGTGAAATGTTCAAGACGTCCTTGTTCAAGACCTTATAGTTATGTTACTGTTTGAAGAACATAATTCGAACGTATGTCCTGTAGCTTTTTTAAAACGTTGCATTAACAACTCAAGTGTATCGTTTTTGATACATATGATATAAAACGTGAAAAAACATCTACAAATATTTTGACTGGATTTAGTTTTAATATTCTCTTAGAAAAATATACTTGGGTCTAAAAGTAAAATGTTCTCGCAACTTGACTAAAACATGGCCAATCGGAACATATTTGATGGTTAATATGCGTAGAGCAGGATTTAGAACCAATTAAAAGGCACTGTGGGCGGGGCTACCCGGTGCAATGTGATGAAAATAGAAATAAACGACCAACAAAATGTCGTGTCATGCACCACTTGTCGCGGTCACGGTTGGTTAGGACAAAAACTCTGATTAGCACGAAAGAGGTTTAAGTGATTTATTGGTTGCAGCTTTGTAGCGTCGCGCTTCACTGGAACACCGTGTATTATGCTGTTATTGTCAATGTTGTTTATAATGTTGCTATATATCATTATCATAATATATCATTGACTCTGTGGTTTACTAATGTTGTAACATACAACGACTCTCGCTGTGAACCGTTAGCCTCGTTGGTTTGATGTTATTTAAGGTCAGACTCTTGGCACAACACGCATCCATGAGGGGAACTCCATGCCTGAGGTCCTGGAAGTTTTTAACAACAGAGTAAACAGAGTAAACACTTGAGTCTTGATCCTAATCAGAAGTCAGAACGTGTAGAACAGTTTGTAAGGCGCCTAAATAACACGCGAATGTTCCCTAGCAGCCCTGACACGCAATTCATACCAAGATCCTAGCTTATTATATAGGTTGCAAGAACAATTATAGGTTGTAGGAACCTATCATTGTTTCCATTTAGTAACAAAAATTGTATTCAAATTCGAGGAATGTTCAAAACATTGAAAACGGCGAGGAAGACGTCCTGTTTGTGAGTTATATCTTGTGTCGTGCATGACCCCGGCTTATGGAAGCGTTGCCAGATATGTTGAGCACATTCCCTCCTACCGTTGCCAGATATGTTGAGTAGATCCCTTCTTCAGCTCTGCCCTCACAGACCCTCTCACTCATCTGCGACGTCTGTGTTTGTCCTGCCACTTGTTTTGCAAGATGAAATGGCAGCCAATCAAGCGCTCGAGTCAAATGGCTCGCATGTGTTTTGGTCTGGTACATGCTTTCTCTCCAGCAGGGCTCTCGTTTGCATGTCTCCTACTTTCTGTTGTGTGGTTGCCGACGGTCCCCTGGGCTTCTTCTTTGTTTACTGACAAACCATGTTACCAGTATTGTTTCTATAATGAGTCTCTCTAATCCCACAGTTGTGATTATCCGTTTTCGAAAAACATCCGCCCTCACTCGCGCAGCGTGCGACGGCGCGAATTGACAAAGATCAGACTTTGTTGATACATTGACGGGAAACCTCATATTCCAAATGTGTGCAAGTTTCTTTGTGCTGCTGAATACTTGAGGTTTAATGAAAGTGAATGGTGACCAGAGAGCGCGAGGGAAAAAAACACGATAAAATGAGCACATATGACTTTCGGAACATGTGGACTATAGAGACGGGAGTCGTATGTAGTCCATCTTTGGTTTTGCAGCCATTGCACGAACACATCATTAACATTCGTTAAATTCACTGTATGGAATTCTGTGTTCCCAGGGAAAAAAAGAAAATCATACAGGTTTTGACATACGAGCGAGTATATGATGACGTAATGTGTATATTTTGCCGAAAATGTTCCTTTAAGTCAGACAGTTTGTATGTTTTTCCGTGCACTTTTAACCACGGATGCCTTTGGCTTGCTCACCGGGGGCTTTAAAACATTAGAGCTGATTCTTGTACAGATTACCAGGGCCTAAAGACATCAAAACACGGAGACAGTGATGCAGTTCTGTAAAGCTCCTTTAAACAACATTTATTTTGAAAAGAGCTACGCGAATAAGCATGACCCGACTTGACTTAGCTTTGCCGTTAGCGTGCTTATAACGTTTATGAAGGCTTCTGATGAATAAACTGCCATTTTTCAGACATCAGCGATACAATACCACCTTAAGGTGACAGTACGGCGATCTTTCTCTTATTAAACGCCTCCATCCTTATAAGGTGGGGTAATATAGTCCCTCGCGTCTACCTGGAGGTGGGCGCCGCATTAAATATTAATTAAAAGTCACATAAGCCTTCCCGGTTTCCAGACAGAGATGAAAGCGATAAGTAACTTTATTACCTCCACCCTGGATGGAAAGGAGAGCAGGGAAGGAATATGTTATTAGGGGAACGTGAGAGAGATTCGTCGGTTGTGAGTCTGTGATTGTGCTACATTGATGCGTTTGACAGATGCTTTTATCCAAAGCGACTTATAGTGCATTTAAGTTATCGGTTTGTGTGTTCCCTGGGAATCAAACCCACAACCTTTTCACTGTTAATGCAATGCTCTACCACTTGAGCTACGGGAACACAATGTTCCTTCACAATGCTGTGTCAATGAGGGTTTTGTGGGGGTGCAAAGATGAGAGAGAGAGAGAGACTGTATGAATACAAGGGTATTCAGTACACTGAGATGGGGTGAAAGAGTGAAAATGAGGGTGGGGAATTTTGCGGTGAAGATTGAGACTCTGTGATGCGTCCCGTGTTTAATTAATTCACTGGGGTTTAAAGCTAACATCCTGCTCTCAAATCCACCTCCTCTTGTTTACGGTTTCCTTTTAAGGAAGTTATTGATGTATTGATAACATCCCGTCTTCAGGGCCGTAATGAGGCGGCGAGTTAACTCTTTATTAAACACTCTGTGAGTTAGGTTCAAACTTTTTAATTGAGTTCATAGCAAGCATCGCTCACAGTCACATACGAAAGATCCCTGCGTTTTACGCAATAGAAATGTAATTTCATCTCTCTATCTTTCATTTTTATTTCATTACTTTTCACTTGTGTAGATAATAGGAGATCAAAGGAGAAAAAAGGCAGGTATGTGTTAGTCTAGTGATACCTTTTCGTCGCATGCATAGAGGCATCCTTTTCCATACAACAATGAACGCATAGTTATAGTTATTGTATGGAAAAGAGCAATATTTTTTTAGTTAAGTTGCATTTTAAAATGCACCTAGCTCAGATGCTTGAGGTGGCTTGTGCAGTTACATTTAATTTGAGTTGATTGTGTTGTTCTGTTTGTCTCTTGCAGGTATGGAAAAATAGTATCAACAAAGGCAATCCTGGACAAAAACACCAACCAGTGCAAAGGTGAGTACCACCGTCATTATTAGCTTGCATATAAACACTGGCACAGGGTTTACAAACACGGTAAACAGAACCGGTAAACCTTGTTACCTGACAGCTTTTGAAAGACTACGATTGTTTGAGATATTGTGGATAATCTTTAGAGGTTGAAATGTGTTCGCGTGATGAAGAGAGAACTCTTTACACACGGCTCAGACGTTAGCGTGACAAACAGGGTTAGCCACAGCGAGAACAGCGCAGGGCTCCTCCTGTGTTGATTTGAAAAGTCCGGGCCTAGTCGCGGGGGTTTAAAAATAGCCGTGGGGGCGAGGGAAGCGTCCGGCTGAAATTGATGATTTCGCAGACAGTGTCTTTTCAGGAAACATTCGGCCCGCTCTGTAAATAAACAGCCCGGCTTCCTACACGACCTGCCAACTCAGCTAACAGGGAGCGTTTTCAGAACATTGGCTAATGTTCTCTAAAAGTTCTCTCAAAGTTCTCAAAAACATTCTTGCAGTAACGTTAGCAGAGCGTTTTTAATGTTATATATCATAGATGTCAAAAACGTTATTCTAATGTTGTTTGTGGAATGTTTTAAAAACATTACAGAAATAAAAAATGTTTGAATAGCATTCCAAACCATAATGTTAATGCAACGTTTATTAAACTGAATGTTTTGACATTGAACCTTGGAAATAACGTTTTACACAAACGTTAGGGAAATAGTCTCAACATAAAATTGTTAGCTAGGAATCCTGGCTCTGTAGGTTCTTGAGCTGGTTCATCCGTACGTCCACACGTGTCTGGTTCTACATTACGTTCTCTCTCAGAGGGCTTATCTAACATATCCTAAAATGAGCATTAATGTCCACATGAGAAGGTGCGGCTGTTTGGGAAACTGAGGAAACCACTCCGTGCTTTTGAAGACTTCCACTTCCTGGAGTTAACAGCCCTCCCACTCCGCCAGACTGTCCCACCCTGATGGGCGTCCAGCCAGGACGTATGAAAGCCAGGAGAATCAGAATGGAACCAAAAAATAGGACATACTTTATTCACGGCTCGCATGTTGTCAGGCTTCAGTGATGTGCGCACATCTACATATGTTTGTCCTGTTTTCTTCCCCTGCTTCTATTTTTTGCGCAGGAAGTGCGGCGTTCGTTCAGAGATGTTAATCAAACCCAATTGCAATTACGTCGCTGTAGATAAATCCCATATGATACAGTCCATGTAAACCATTGACGGTTGTTTACAATCTGGTTTGTTTGGTCTGTTGCTCCTGAATTCTGCACGTCGAGATCATTCGTTGGTTATTCGCAAAAGCTTTGCCATGTTTTTAATTATTCTCTGTAAATGGATTGTCGGCGATACGTTAAACATATACGTGTGTGTTTGTTTTGTACGCTTTGCGTTAAACTCATTTTTACAGGTTTTATGGCTAGAAGGATCCTGTCTAATGGTAATTATAAGTTGTTTGTGCAAAAAAGTAAAAAAAACCCCACTGGTTTAAGACAGCTGTTTTTTCCCCTTGTCCTCAAATACAGATGGAGCGAGTGGGTGGGGGTGTGCGGGCGATGGAGAAGGGTGTGTTTAATTTCTCTTTGGCTCAATCATGAGTCTCTCATTAGTCGAAGCGAGCGTAAATATTTGCATGTTGTACAACACGCCAGCATGATGACATGCTCTCTCTTTCACTCTCTCCCTTTCCCTTTCAAATCGGAATTATCTGCCGATGAAGGCGACAGTATGCGTGCCTGAATCTTTTTCCCACAGTTTTGACATTGGAGTGAGAGAGAGAGAGAGAGAGAGAGAGAGAGAGGAGTGGTTGTGTGGGGGGTGTTGTTGGAATGAAACTGAAAACAGAATACGTGCACTCAGTCGTATTTGTATTTATGGATTTAATTACGCGACGCTTCCAAAACACTTCCAGTCAAATTCACAATGTGCGTGATGTTCTGCCCACAAACACTTTTGTCTATCGCCTCTGTGTGGAGCTCCTTTCGAGGTTTCTTCCGGCACTGGGCGTCACATTGTTAATAGGAATTGATCCCTGCGTTCTTCAACTTGGAACCTGTTTCCCAGCCCGCTTCCTGATGCCTGCTGTTTAGCTCTCTCGGTCAGTGACCTCAGGAATGCTCCAAGCTCTCTCTCTGACCAGAAGTGTTCCACTTTCTGGATCAAGAACAGTCTACTGGAAATCCTTTTTCACACACACGCTCTGTTTTCTTAGGCTTATGAAACATCTGCAGGCTTTGGAACATCTGGCTGGCTCAGTTCTCCGCTGTAGAGATCTTTCGCTCTCTCTTTCTCACTTCCATGTTCGGTGGGCGGCTTCAAAGCGCATGGCGTGTTGTTCTATATGTGAGGTGTGTGCGCGTAAACGAATACATATGTTTGGCATATAGAGCCGTTGGCTTGAACCCTTCACGGGCTCTCGAAAGCTCTACTTTCTACCCTCTGTGGTTACAGATGTCAGTCAGGCTTTGAGAGTGTGTGTGTTTAGAGTTTAGAGGGGTTTATGGTGAGAATAAAAGCCTCCACTGCATGAAGACACGGTCCCTCAAAAGTGCCTCAGATGTTCTGAGGGTCTGGAGAACCTCTGTCACTCACTGTTAATCTTCTCAAACTAATACTTGAGGACGAAGGGTTAGTCAACAAGATGAAAGATGAGGGAAAAACAAGTATGACAGCATTTAATTTAGGTTCATTTAAACATTCAGTGAACAAAATTTATGGTGGAATGCATTAAAGAAAAATAATGACTATAAATTAATGGTAGGCTAGGCAGTTTCAGAGAGGCTAGCAATAGCAAGCTAGCTTTGAAAGCATAAGATCTGTACAGAGTGCTCTCCAAAGCCACGCACCTCCAACACACCAAACGCATATTCAGTTTGACAGGCAAGTAGCACATCCTGTCGGACCGAATGTAGTGATTGGACGAACGTTTTATGGTTCTGCTCCTTCCGGAAACATATAAATATATATTGACCACTTTACTTTTGTCATTGACCACTTCCAACCAGCATAACAAAAACTGTTACCAGAAAAGATTAGACAGCCAATCCTTTAAATATTTCTTAAGCATATTTGGGTAAAAATGCATGTATACACACACATACATACATATATCAATAATTTGAAAGATGAGACAGAAAATATATTTATCCAATATAGATAACATATAATATATGATGTAATATGTTTGAAGAAAAAATATTTTTACGAAACATTTATTTTTGTGTGCTTGCATATGTAAGTATACACACATATTTTAATAAAAACATTTATATATACGCGCCTTATACACAAACACACATATATAGTGT
>JAZGTI010002556.1:0-35721 GCA_036877585.1 Botia kubotai | reverse complement strand
TCTGACAGAACTCTTACATTTGCATAGAGAGATGCTTTTATCTGAAGTGATGTACAGCGCATTCAGCTTATTCATTTTATCGATGTTTGTGTTTCCTGGGAAACAAACCCATGACCTTGGCATTGCTGGTGCATTATACCTCTCTCAATCCCCCTGCCTGCCTCTGCCCCTGTTTTATCAGCTTATTTCTCTCTTTTCCTCCACCTCGGTTCAGCCAGGGGCTGGGGGAGGGGCTCGCACGGTGTGTGCCATAGATGCCCAGTTGTAAGCCAAGAGCAGGGGCCTGTGGGAAAGCAGACGTGCTCCTAAAATAAACCCCATTCTCTCACCTCCCATCCATAACCACAAGGAACAACGCTTCACTTCATAATGCCCCATCTTTCTCTGTTCATGTGTTCATTTAATTACACAGCCTTCAAAGTGTACCACACCGCGTATCCCAGAATGCATCAGGAGCTCCGCTTGAAGAGCGAAGCTAAATAGTATGCATGCATTAATTCAGACGCACACTCACTCTGTCAAGTTATATTCAAGTCTCCTCTGCTCATATGACAGCAAATATCTTACCAGCTGGGCCTTTTCATGCATTGAAGAGTACCGTTTTTTTCTGTGTGTCTACTTTTTACATTACAATGGCTGCTATTCTTCGGTACAGTGGCCTAGCTGGAGAGATCTCCCAGGCAATTAATCTGAGAGTTCTCTCCGCCTGTACAGCACTCAAAAGCTTCTGTGCTCATAGAGATAGTCGCTGGCGAACTAATGGAGGAGAGACTCTTCTGCGTTTGCGTGACGGGTCGCGCTGGGGAAGCAACAGTACTTTGAAACCGTTGCTTGCCGACCGTAATTTTAAATGAACTTGAAATCCGAATTTACCGGAAGGACCCCATGAAACATTCAGTCTGTGTCTGTTAGCGTTGAGGGCGTCCGTGCGCTGGTGTGCTCCAGAGTTGATCAAATTAACCTTTATCAGATGTTGGTGGAGCCCTCATGGCGCTATGAGCCAATTATGTTATGCTGAAATTTGCCTATCAGGAGCATTTTCACTGAACAGAAACTGCATCCAAGTGGCGCATTGTGTGTTTATACGGGCCTTAATGAAGCAGTTTTTACGCAGAATCACAATTGCGTGAAACGGGGAACTCTAATGTTCCTAAAGTCACCATAAAATCAAAATATGCTATTTTTATGGAGTGTTGCAGTGTTTATAATAAATGATTTATTTGTGCATGTCATTTTATTAATTCATGTGCCCTCGTAATCTTTAATCAAACTCTGTAAATGTACCTCTGAAACAGCGACCTTTCCCTGATGATGTCGATGCAACTAGTTGCAATTTTTTAAAAAGAGTGTTTAGAAAAGTTTAAAGTTTATAAGGACAGTGCAGTATAGCATAACTACAACATGTAGCATTTTGTCACTCTACATTGCTGCTTGTTTAGTAGCTTGCACCTGAAAAATCCACACTGTTATGAAACCAGCTGAGCTGCAGTACAGTCACAATACCGAAAATGTTGCCGTGTTGGTGCTGTTGCTACTTTTAGTTAGTTATGGCCCAAAACCGGGCAGTAAAAACACATTTCCGCCCAACTCGTGGACTTTCATGTCCGCCGTAATTGAAGTGAATGGACTATAAGGATAGTGCGGAGACGTTTTAGAGCGGAATTGCCTATTTTTTATTTTTATTTTTTGGGTTGTCACTGGATACACATTTTTAAGATGGGTTGCTGCGGGCAAAACATCTGTAACGCTGTATCGGTACATGAATCAGAAATCATAACCAGAAACCATGAGTCATTTTCTGTGTGTCTGTGTGTCCCGGCTGGGTGGCTGGAGTGGCCTGTGACTCTTCTGTTGTTGCTCAAAACAGCTTTTGTCTCATCACAGAACAAATGTTTAACTTGTTTGAACAACAATTAAGCCATTTAGAACAGACAACAGTGGCTTGTTTCCTCTCTCTCTCTCTCTCTCTCTCGCATTCTCTCTCTCTCGTTTTTGTCTCATTCTATCTTGTAAGACTCAATAAGATGTATTTTAAAAAGCATTAGTAACTTTTTATGTGCATGAAATAGGAGTACACATAAGGTAACATAAAAAATTAAATTGCATTTCATCTCTCCAGCTTGTTTTGTTGCTTCTGATTTCTGTCATGTACTTTTAATGTTTATATTTTGTAATGTTTAATATTTGTATAAATATCCTTTTTTTAATTGGATATTGGTTTCCTATACATTGCACAGTATAAATTATAAATAATATAAATACATACATCTTTGCATTGATTCTGATAGTGTTGTGATGAGTGTGTGTTGTGATGAGTGTGTGTTGTGATGAGTGTGTGTTGTGATGAGTGTGTGTTATGATGAGTGTGTGTTATGATGAGTGTGTGTTATGATGAGTGTGTGTTGTGATGAGTGTGTGTTGTGTGTTGCTTATTGTGTCCTCATATACGGAAATTAGGTTTGAATTCACTCATATTATCAAAACATCATCATGCCTGCAGTGTTCATGTCACTTACTGCTGGAGGTTTTTGTTAGAAAAAGAGCTAAAAATTTTGTTTTCGTGAACTGCCCCTCATGCATTTAAATTTTCTCTGTGTGTGTTTTAGGTGTTAGGCACTAATTTTGTCAAACCTGCCTTTGTTTTTTTATTCTTGCATCTAAAATGGGATTTTTAGCACTGTGGGTGATTTCAGTGGGATTTATAAATATTAATAAGGAATGCCATTTGCAAAAATTTCAAAATGCCCATTTTGTCTTTGTGCTTTCCAATAACTGATGCTTGTCCTTCAGTGTGAGTCCTTTGAAATATCAGTGTTCTGCACTGTTAAACGGATAACACAACAAAAACAAAACATGAATGCTTCTGAGGCATCTGCAGACTTTTGATTTGAAACCAGTTTAAATGAGATCCAGTACCACAGAGTCCCAGCAGAGAATTCCAGTGTGAACAGTTCAAGCAAAAATTAACATTCTGTTATCCTTTAATCACCCTCATGTCATTCCAAACCTGCAGGTTTTCCTACTTTCATGGAACACAAACTGGAATGTTAAGCTGAAGGTCTGAGTTGCTGTGTTACACACAATGAGAGTTAATGTGATTTTCATTGTTCACAAAGAACAGAAAGCACCATTAGAAATGTCCATATGACTCCACATGGTGCTTTATCTCATCCCAAGTCTTCTGCTGCTGTTTCAATTCCAATAATTCTCAGAAAATCTTCCCCTCCATCATAACCAGCTGACAGGCAATGTTTGCAGAGCGTTGACTAACGTTCTCCAAAAGTTCTCTCAGTTACTAAAAACAAAGTTATTAAAACATTTTTGCAGTGATGTTTTTAAAAGTTTTTTAAACAGTTAAATATATCAAAAATGTAATTCTGAAATTGTTAGTAGAATGCCTTAGCAACGTTACAGAATTAAGAGTTTGAATAACGTTTTTGTAACCAAGCAGTGATGTTAATGCAACGTCTAAAACGTTCCTGGAAATGTTACAGAAACATTCTTCCAACCTAAAATGGTTAGCTGCGTAGGTCTCAACCCGCATGGTGTGTGTTCAAACACAGCCCTTCTTGAGTCCATGAGCCAGGTTTATGCGTGTGTAGTGTGTCAGGTCAGAGCTTCTGTTAGGAGTCAATGTCTGCCAGTCACTGGTACTTGTAGGTGTTTATAAGGGGTCGGTAACTAACACAGAGACTCACTGATATCGTTTCGAGGTGAGATGAGTTTAAACAAGACCTTTCGTTCTTTATTCCGCAATTTGAAAATGGAATCTTGTTTGACAGGAAGTCAATCAAGTTTATTGCACTCTAACGTACCGTAATGGGCCTTTTAAAAGCATCTCGTGTGATTTTGATTAAAATGACCCCGTCGGGTCGTGAGTGTGTGTATGAATCAATCCAAAGGGGGTGAAAAATGTGTGATGAACTGTCTCCTTGGGCCCAAGCGCCGCCTGACAACTTCGGTTTGATTGACAGGGGTTTTATTCATAAAGGGAGGCAGGTGATGTCTGGGCTGGGCTTTGTATGGATGATTGTCGGCCGTGGCCTTCTGCTTCTCTTTTTGTATTGTACCGCATAGTTTATTTTTCCTCTCACGCTTCTATTAAGTCGCTCGTACTCTGTGGCCTTTAGAAGTTCTGCTAAAAATAGACATGTCTGTGTTTCGCGGGGCTGTCAGAGCTACAGTGTAAATGATCAGGTTGGCCTGCACCTAGTTTATCAGTGGATCTGTTCTCTGTCTGTCTGTCTGTCTGTCTGTCTGTCTGTCTCTCTGAAGAATACAGCTTACCTCATCTTGACACAGAGAATTAAAGGCAGTCTTTATCAGCTGCCTGTGGCTATTTTTGTACCGACAGACTCTGTGATTATTTAAAATTCACTCAGTATCTCTGGGTTTGTAAATGTGTATGTATTGTTTGGCTTTGTGCTTGCGGGAGCTGGCTCATCAGGCTCGGCTGCTCCTGCAGTGTAAGTCTGTTTAAAAATGTCACTGACTCATATCGTGTCAAGATTTCTTTGAAGGAAGCGGTTTCAAGGTTTTCTTTTCCTAAAAAGAAAAAAAAACCTGTAATGCGGTGTGCTTTTCTGCTCAGAGTCCCCCAGCATCTGAAGGAGAGACGGAGAAAAGATGGATGACAGGAGTGTCAAGTGTTGTGCTTCAGTCCATCTGCCTGTCTCGCTCTCTCACTGCCTGTCTCACTGTCTGTGTCTCACGGCCTCCCTCGCTCTCTCACTGCCTGTCGCGCTCTGTGTCTCACTGCCTCCCTCGCTCTCCCACTGCCTGTGTCTCTATCTTTGTGTTTCACTGCCTGCCATGCTCTCTCACTGCCTGTCTAACTCTTCATCTTTGTGTCTCGCTGCCTGCTTCGCTTTCTCTCTGCCTGTCTTTCTGTCTGTCTGACTGCCTGCCTCGCTCTCACTTTGCCTGTTTTGCTCTCATTGCCTGCCTTGCTCTCTTACTGCCTGTCTTACTGCCTGTCTCTTTTACTGCGTGTATTGCTCTCTAGCTGACTGTCTGTCACACCTTCTTATTACCTGTCTCTCTGCACCACTGTCTCTCTCTGCATGTTTTCCACTCTTTCTCTGATTTGATCTTTTTTTGAAAGATCTTGTGTTATACCAGTTGCAGTAAAATAGTCTTATTTTGGTTAATTAGTTCCATAGCTTTACTGTTTTTTTAGTACTTTATTTATACTTTTTAAGATTTTTCTATTTAGTTATTCTGTTTTAACCCCCCAACACCCCATCCCCCCCAACACACACACACAATGTTCAAGTGTATTGCGAGTGTCGGTTAGAATCATGAAGGTGTTCTGTCAGTAACTCACACTTGCCTTTGTCCACAAAAATACTACACACTCGCCCGTCTTGTTCTCCCTCCATCACCCCATTAAAAGTATTACACTATCACAATTGAAATGTCACTCAATTCTGTATTGGCTGCTCTTTACTTCTCTGTCTCTCTGTTTCACACACACACACACACACACACGTTTACTTCTAAATCTAAATGGGGACATTCCATAGACATACCCCTTGAACTTTTCCACATTTTGTCACATTACAACCACAAACTTAAATGTTTTTATTGAGATTTTATGTAATAGACCAACACAAAGTAGCACATAATTGTGAAGTGGGAGTGATTTTCAAAATTTTAAGCAAATAAAAATCTTTAAAAAGTTCAAGGGGTATGAATGCTTTCATAAGGCACTTCACTCACTCACTCCCCATTGCAGCAGTGTGATTATACAGACATGTGATATACTGGATACAGTCTTGATCTGCATGTGTATAAAGCTATTGCAGGGGCCCATCACTTCATTGAGACAATTATATTATGATTACATTTGCATCTTATAGCTTATTTTGCAGAACCTACATCTAAGCTGCTAACATACCATGCGTTTACACAGACGCGGCATGCACAGATATATGTATTTATGCAGATTGGGAATCAGTAGCTTGAAACGTTTCAGAATGCATGGTGTCATTACTGGTGGGCGGGGCCTTGTCGTATATGCCACAGATTAAACCCGAGACGTTTTTTCTGCAGATGAAGTAATGCGTCCAGGAAATGCACAGAAAAGAGCCACACGTGGCTGGTGTGAATCTACAGCACATCGGCGTCTGTATAACCGTGCCAAACTGATATATCTCATGAATAATTAACGTGCGCTGTTAGCGTAAGATGCCGCTTCTGCTAAGGGGTGTCATTAGCAGAGAGCGTACTTGTGTTGGTGTGTGAAGGTTCTGGTTCACTTTTGAAATACAGTCATGTGTTGTCGATATCGGCTGCTCTGTGTCAATGAAATAGTTCAGCGCCGAGATGTGCTCTCATCTCTAATGAAAACGATGCTCTCGGTTGTATCTTCTGCTTTAAAGTGCTAATAATTAAATATTAAAAACTCAATGAGACCAAAATGTCTGTTAGCTTTTAGGATGGGGTGGTGTACTGTACACCTAAAACTTCCTCAAACGAACCTCTAGCAGATCTATGCATTTAATAATTGACAGGCTTTCTGTTCTGGGGAAATGGAAGAGTAGTCGAAAAACTTCTGCAAAAATGTGCAGTTTTTGCAGAAATTGTTTAATTCGTAATTTCTGGTTCATTATGGCTTTCTGTGGAGATCTGAAATGATCTCATTATAATTAATCAGAATAGTGGTTAAAATTCCTTAAGGACTTGTTAGGTAATCAGAATCATCAAGTGGAATCAGAACCACAGCTATTAATGGGCCGATTTTAAGAGAAGCCTGTACTTTTCCTTAGCACATATTGTGCACTTTATTTTAAGTGGAAAGCCACAATAGCAAACAACAGCCTAGTAAACCTTATTTTACACTTCTGTCTTGTTCAGCTCACTCCAATATAAAACGGCCAGCCGGAGCGCAATAAATCCTGATTTTGTTGCAGAAAGCAGAATGGCCAAAAGTGGCTTATTTTACTAAGAGCTTAATCTGTTTCCACACGTACAAAAGAGAGAAAGTAATAACGCGACTTCCAACCTGAGGTCTCCAGAGTTATTACATGTGGATGTCTGTGGAAAAGACGCCAAGATAAAGGATTCACTTCAGGAAAATGAAGTTAGCGTTAGCTAACACAAAGAGAAAACCAGCAAGTGTCTCGCGCACATTAAGACATTTTTACGTTTGGGAAATAACACTTTACAATATGGTGGTACCTGTTAATTAGCGCAATGGTTAGTTACCTGTTAGTTAGCGCGATAGTTCGAATGCTAGCAATGAACAATACATTTTTACAGCTTTCCAATTAAGAAATGCTTTTAAAAAATTGTTCAGTGTTTGATCGTGATAACACGGTTCATTCATGTTTACTTGTTACCCATGTTACCCAATCGCTTGTTGTCTAATCAAGCTTTGTTTTGAATGGCTGTGGTGTCGAGCTAGATGCATAAAACCACAGAGACCAAGACAAAAGCCTCTGTTTGTCTGGCGGTAGATTGAGTGAAGGCGCGAACGGTAAGCAGTGATCCCTATATGGCTTGCGCTCGCTTAACGGATTTATCAAAATCAATTACTTCCACTATAACTGGCCGAACTTTGTATCACCTTATTAATATTCATAAGCCAGGCTGATAAGATTTATACGCGCGCACACACTTTTAAGATCGTCCCTGCTCTCCTGACTAAAACTCAATAAAACTGGCTTTCTTGTGATTAGATTAATTAAAATCATGAGGTCCTGGAGCTGCATGCTTAAAGTCATTAGGAAATCTCGGGATAGTTGGACAGCTCTCTTAACCATATGGAAGAGTGTAAGTTTTCCTGTAAACTGCCAAAGAGGCATTTTTCCTTGTAGGCCTAGTAAATAAACACTCATTTTTCCTCTTTTAAATGTTGGCAGAATGTGGATTAAAGCAAGTAGGTGGGCTGATTCTGCGCGTTTCAGTGTCTTGTGGCGCAGGCAGCTGTTACAGACGTGTGTAAAACGTACAAAGGAAACCTGTACATGTTCCCTTCACACGCGAGCGTGTTTATCTGCATTAAAAGTGTCGCTCGCGTGTTATTTATACCCACAGCGGAAGTGATGCCACTCTTAAGTGCATGTTTGTTGCAGTTTTTTCTGGCAGATATTGAAACGTTCGTCGCAGGAGCTTTAGCACGTCACACCTGCAGACAAGCGCAGTTCGATTGGTGCATTTCTATTTCTAGCTGCAAAATGACAGGATATAATCAATGTTTTCTCTTTTCTCTGTGTTCCGTAGACAACGCCACGTATCCTCTAAGAGGAAGTGATGTCACGACACCATCACCGTTTCGAGAGGGACTATCGTGGCCCTTGGGATCGGCGTGACCGGCCCACCGGCCTTCACAACGGTGTGGGCAACAGCACCTGCTCTTCAGCGTCTCTGCCTGTCGCCAACGGCAACAACCGCCCAGGACTCCTCCCACTCCCGGTTATCCCCTCCCTCCTGCCCACGCCCGTCACCATCGCCGTGACGACAGCCAGCAACGACCTCGCCACCAAACGTTCGGGGGCCTCTTCGTCCGCCGCGGCGCCCGTCGTGAAGGTAGGAGGCGCAGACGAGAAACTAGCAGCCAAATCACTTATGTTTCCATTTTACTCGCACATTCCTCGCCGCCAGATTGCTTCATTTAGTTCTCACTCTTCTTCTTTTCCTCGCTAATTTTCTCTTTCATTATGCAAATGAGAAAGTCTGAGCAATGGGCCGAATTAAGCCTGAGCCCGTGGTTCTGTCAAGTCTGTTGTGAGCAAGAAATAAAAGGCGTCAGCTTGCTATTTGAGCCGAGATGAATGCCATCCTGGCGAATTAGTTGAAGCAAAGAAAAGGCCCAGACTGCTGTTTCCCTCTCCATGCTGTTTAATCAGATTAGCCTGTGTTTTACTTAGATTTCATGCATAAAGACACTTTACTAGCTACTTACCGCGCAAACGTCGCAGCCCGTGCGCTGATCATGCGTTGATTGACGTGACCGTTCTTTGCCTTCGTGAAAATCCACATCAACGCGAATCCGTGTCAGTTTGAAGATATTGTTTACTTGAGGTCATCGGGTCTCTGGTAATTCCTCATTAATGGGTGATGCGTGATGTTTACTGTGATACAGTCTATTGTGTTATTAGTGAAGTAACTGCGTTTTGTGTGATTTTCTGGGTAGTTTGTCTTGGTTTCAGGCTCTGCTCTGTGGACGCATACGCAGGGTTGCCAGGTTTTTTTTTACGCAGTTTCACGTCCACTTCGGAGGATGATCCCGGATCAGAATGCTGGCATCCCAGAATACAGCTTCTGTCATCTCGCATCACAGTTTCTGTTTGAACCGGAAGCTTTTCAATTAGTTCAGCTACAGAAAACCTCTCAAGGATAATTTAAGGGAGCGATCTATCTATCCATCCCTCTGTCTCTCCATCTATCCACCCATCCCTCTATCTCTCCATCTATCTACCCATCCATCTATCTTTCCATCTATCTATTCATCTCAGTTTCTACAACTATCGAAATAAAATCACATTCTATAACATACACATATATAAAGTCATGTTTTTAAATTATAGAATGTATAACCTAATTAGACCCCAAAAACAATGAGATTTTTTGACTAGATGATTCTCAGTTAGAGGGACAGCATTAAACATATATTTTGCTATAAAAACGTTAAAACCTGTCATTTTTTTTTCTTAAACGTCTCATGAACATAAACCAGCTGAATGAACTGATTCACTAAAAAGAACCAGACATGCCATTTCATATGATACAGTGTGATAAAATGACAGTAGAGTGTTTTGTAGCTCTACATCAATACCTGGAAAAGGTAGATTGGTACTGAAAAAAACTGCACTGTTATGAAAGCGCTTGACTTTTAAGTTACAACTGTTAGTTAAAAGTTAGTCGCTCCTTTACACAGGGTAGATATAATTACCTCAACAGCTTGCTGCGTTTTCCTTACTTTAACTGTTGACTGACAGAAACATCAGAGTAGAGTCTAGTCTCGAGGGAAACGTCTCGTTCTCTGTTATCTGTCATCAAAGCCACGCTGTTGCTTTGCCCACGGTCCAGCTTATAGATATTACTTACATAAATATAAAAGCTAGAACTACAGAAAAAAAGGAAACGATGACAAAACAAAAGATGATGTTTTGTCTTAGAAACTGATAGGAAGGAAAAATCTCGCCCCTCCCTTAGTTTCAACCTCCTTGTGATCGGAGCGTGTATGTATTTATCATAATTAACGCCTCTGAATGTTGCATTATGGGAAAGTGTCATTTTACTGCGTGAATGATCGGTGTTGTGAAGTGAATATGTTTGTTTTTGACCCCGTCATGTATGAGGGGTGTGATTGTGTGCGCACGCGCGCGTAACCTTGGTTTATTCCTAATGTATGCGATTGTGTGTTTGTGAGTCAGTTGGTGCGTGTTTGTGCGCTATATGAAAGACAGATCGGTGTGTAATTAGTCAAGTGGAGAGAGACTCTTGTGTCAGCACAGTATTTGTCTATTTGTGTCAGTTTCGGAGACACTCCATCTATACACAGTGAACAGTGAAAAATGGGGCGGTACATCTTTAAGAGGCGCATCTGCCCGAGTCTGTCTGTCATGACAAACGATTTACTTCAAAATGAACAAACGACTCTTAATTGAACCAAAGGTGTGGCAGCTTATTTACTCGCCTCCCCCTCTAATTAATTTTGTTTGTAGTGCTTTTGTTTATTTATTTTATCCCCCGAGTGTACCAATAAATCTAGAGGCGTTGACACTGCTGTTTTCTCATAACATCCCAGGAGTACACGAGAAAGTTTATTATAGTCTGTTTAGAGTGTCAAGCTCTGCACTAATTACTCACACATCCCACAAACAAGGAAAAGTATCCAGAAAGTAATCAAGTAAAAAGTTTTTCGGCACTACTTACAATAATGTTCAATTTGTTAACATTAGTTAACTACATTAGTGAACTAACAATCTACAGCATTTATTAATCTCGTTCATTGTTAATTTCAGCATTTACAGCAATACATGTTAAAGCAAAAGTAATCGGTTAATATTAGTCAATGCACAATGAACTAACGTGAATGAACAATTAACTGCTGTTAAGAAAGATTTACAAATGTTGTAAAAATATGTTGTTCATTGTTAGTTCATGTCAGCTAATGCATTAACTCATGGTAGCACATAAAACTTTATTGCGGTTACTGTTTCCAAGTTTTCTTGGTACTTTGACGTGGTACTATGACGTGGTACTATGACGTGGTACTATGACGTGGTACTATGACGTGGTACTATGACGTGGTACTATGACGTGGTATCATGCTTATATCAAGTTTGTAGGCAGTTTCTTTGGAGTAATTTCTGTGGTACTGTATGTGAATACAGTAATAATGTCAATAACACAGGTAGAGATAATGGAAGTGAGTGAAAACTACCTTTACGAAAATTAACCATGGTTTAACTACAAATAAAACTAAAAAAACCATAGTTAAACCATAGTAACCACAAATTAACCATGGCTTTGCTACAGCAACCATAGTTTAACCATGTTTAACCATTTGTAGCAAAACTTTGGTTACACAAATGGTAATCGGTCGATAAAACATACATGGTTACTACACTTTTACTGTCAGAAAACCATGGTTCAGCTCGCTGGCAGAACTTGTTAAAACTAACAAATATGGAACCATGTACGAGTGTGAAAGAAATCTACAATGACATTCAACAATGACAGACACCGTTGTCTCCGTTTTGAACCCTAGTGAGCCGTCACACTGTCTAGCTGAGAAAATGTCTCACTTTTGCTGCAGCCCCTTCTGGGAGAGGTGAGTTCAGTTGAACCTTTAATTCATATCACTGTGCTCAAAATGACAGATGCTGCTGATTACGTCACCGTATAAACAACTGTGATTTTTAATGTGAATTTTACTCTAGAATCTAGTATTGAAACAAAACTCTGTGTGTACAGAACAGGATTAAGAACTCAGAAGAGGAGTGACACCGTTTTTCAGCTGCAGTATGTGTGCGTGCGGTTGAATGGATAATATTGTACATGGCTTTCCAGGTACGGTAGGCTACGGTTAAAATTGCATCAAGTTACCGCAAACCGGCCTACCAAGAGACCATCTTTCTCATACAGCTTAAGTATATTATTCCATTATTACTGCGATTGCAGGAATCACAGATTGACCCAGGCCAACTCGCAGTGCTGGGCAGAACCATTTGTGCATAACAGCACAACTTTCATGTTTTAACTCCAGGTTTTGTGAGCTTTCCTTCCAGTAACGCCAGCATTTAGCAGAAAGAAACCAGTTATTCTATTTGCGTTTGTGCAATGTTTATGCATGATACCCCAAAACTTCTCACAGGGGACAAACATGCAGAAGATTGTTTTAGAATCCATGCGACATGGCGTTTTTTATCTGAACACCAGCGTGTGAATGGATTTGTCTGGAGGGGATGTTATTATGAATATTTTAGAAATGCTTCAGAAATCGGGTATAAACTGTCAGCTGTAGAATGGGTGTGTAGAGATGCCCCGTCGAGTCAATATTCTCAGTGCTCTGATGAAAAAGTTTTAACAAATGTCATTTAGAATTCCTCACAAAGAGGAATTATCATCATTTAGGTGAAGCACTAAGCACTATGAAGCACTTTTCATATCCAAAATACAAATGGATGTATATAGGTGTGTGTGTACACATAAATGTATATGTATGTGTATTGGTAATGATATGTGTATTCTCATTCTCTTTTTTTATTATTTTAAACTTGTATACTGTAACTATCTTCCACAGAACGTGAGACATTTTAAATATAGTTTTTAATACTAAAGCGTTTTTGTATTTACGAAAGCAAGAAATGGATACAGGATTAGGATAACCTGCTATGCAATGACCTATTACTTTAATTGCTAAACACTGTAGAGGGGCAGTTTTGGCCTACTGGTTAGAGAGCTGGACTTCGATTCCCAACGCCGGCAGGAAACAACTGAGGTGTCCTTGAGCAAGAAAATCTTATCCGCAACTGCTCCCCGGATGTCGTAGTGCCGCCCACTGCTCCAGCTGTGTGTTAATGGTTTGCAGTTTGTGTACTCACAACTCACTACTCCAGTGTGTGTGTATACGTACTGGATGGGTTAAATGCTGAGGACAAATTCTGCCCGTATACTTAAATATAGAGAGTTAGATGAAGTATTATGGATTTTAATACAGTGTTTGCCCTGTAAGGGGATTTAATTGATATCCAGGGCCTGTTTCTCTCTCCATTATGTGTGTTTTTGTTTATGAAACCACAGACATGACCACATACCAAACAAATGAGTGTACAGTATCAATTATACAGCCGCTGTATACTTGGATTAACAGTCTTTACTTCTCGCGAGCGCCGCTGTTTATTTCAGGAAATGCAAATCTAGTTTTTTGTCACTTTTGCAGAACTGTTTTGGATGAGCACTTTCACATTCGCCCGTGCCAAATCCAATCTTCCTCAGCCGCGTTCAGCGTGTTTCTATGCATTTAAAAACCATTTCGCTTTGCCATTTAAATGTTTTCTAATAGTTAAGCGCTTATTTATCAGTAGACTCATTTGAAGGCTCCATCTCAAAGCTGAATAAACATTCGTTTTTCACAACATGCGAGCGTTGATTTATGCAGACGAGAAGGCCAATTCATTTCAATTCAAGCGCCAAACTCCAAGGCTTCATCTCTCCCTCGCACATTTCAAGGGTGTCGTATACTACAGTGTACAGATTCAGAGGAGAGAGAAAAAAATAGACCAGCTGGAAGTGCGAATATACAAATGAATGAATGATGGAATCAAAGCATCGCTGTTGAGCCAAGAGCGACTCTGCGGGGGAAAATGAACTTTCGTTGACTTTCCAAGTAATGGAAGTATAACTGTAAAGTTGCAGAGAAGTGGTGAAATTGATATGATTTCTGTGTGAGAGGCTTTTTCATGCTCCAGTTTGTGTGGTTTTTCCCATCATGCATTTCTTTGCGAAGTCTTTGAAAAATTCTGTTTGTTGTTTGCTCGTCCTCGCGGTGTTCCAATCCTGTGTTGTTAGTTTCTCAGCGGAACACAAAAGGAGATATTTTAGAGTCCCAGTGAATGTGTCGTGTTATTGACTTAGGGGGAAGAGTTTAGCGATGGCTTAAATTTTGGCCCGTTTGTCACATGAAGCTGTTTAACGGCTTCAAATAACTTGGAATGAAACTCGCAAGATGTACGACTGCCTTTTCTGTCTTTTTGGGGCTTAATATCCTTGGCAACTCTAAACAGTTGTTGTGGAAACATAGTGTAAATATTTCCTCTTGTTTTCCACAGATAAAACAGCGGTATATTGTATTGGAATGAGATTGATAAATAACGACAGTACGTTTATTTTTGGATGTACCGTCCCTTTAAAAATAATTCTCCTATTGCAATCCTATTATTGAATATGGGAGCTACATTTGTCCAGACTCCTCTGTCAGCTCTCAGTGAGACAGTTGCCCTCTTTACGGCTAAAGCTGTTAGCCGTCTTCGTGGATGGATTCTAGCTTACAAATCAAGCAATTAATAACGCAGCAGCTTCCGTTCATTAGCGAGAAGCGGAGAAGGTCAAAAAACACACGCTTGTGCCGGTCGCTGCCAACATGCGTCGCGTTCCAGTAAACATCTTCAACAAGAAGTAAATGAGAAGGAGATTCACGGTGTCTTTGGTTCGACCAAGATTATACATCACAGGATACAGATTGTGTTAATTTCCTCCTGATATTTACCGCTCGTTTATTTCTCCCCGGGGAGAGAGGAGGAGAATGGGAAACATAGCAATGGCATTTGAATCATCAGTTCTCCGCTGTCATCTATTCCTCTTTGCCATTTATATCCTGAATGGGACGAGGGAGAAACCCAAGCATGTTCTTTAAAAGTCATGGAGATGAAATATTAACGGTGAAATTCTGCTCCTGCTTTTTAGTGTTTTGGTCTTGAATACTCAATTTACTATTTATATGTTGACTATGAAGAAGCCGGGCGTATTATGGGGGGGGGTCGTAATTCAGGCCCTGTGTTTATCCTCTCATCTCTGTCCTGTATATATTCATAAATTTTAATTTCACAGCATGAATGTGTGGGCTGAGAGTCTTTAAATGAAGAGGCAAAGCTGTATCTCTGTTTCTGGGCTTAAGTTAAAAAAAAGTGTAATGTTAAAAGTCTGTTTGATGTTTACACTGTTTCTGAGTTGCTAGGGTAATGGATCACTGTTTAGCTTCTGTAACACAACAAATACTGTAATATTTTGTATTTTATCAAGTTATTATTAAAACAAGACACTTCAAAGTCTGACATTTTAAAACAGTTTTGCGTTTTAAAAATATATAACGTTTTAAAGTTTTGAAATATTAAGTACAGTACAGCAATAATGGTTATGTATCTGTTGCCTGGCTATTATTATAATAAATAATCACTTTTTTCAGACCATTAGTCCCTAATTCCTCACAGGTATAAACACCACAGGTGTGTATAAATGGTTATTTTTGCACTGTTGATTATTTTTTAGTCAATAATAATGCTAATGCTCTAAACGGCTATAAAAAAGACATTTCAGCGAGATTTTACCAGCAGCAAGCCGTACAGAAAGAATACAGGCAGTTTTGTGTCGTAAAATTTGTTTGACGTTAAATTAAGTTAGCGTTGTAGAGAACAACATGGGGTCAGTTGTAGAATAAATGGGGCAGTACTGAAAGTCGATAAATTGCCCTCTTTGGCTTTCCTTTCTGCTATGCTAATTAAACATGATCCAACCCACCTGTTTGTGTGTTTTTATTCAAAGGGAATTCTTTGCTAAATGTAGTTTATGATAAAGCTGTATCATATTTATGTATTTTAGAAGCTGATGTTTAAAGTAAACTCGCAGCCGTGTTTGCAAACGTTGGAGGCGAGTATAAATAGAATACTTGGTTTATGTTTAATAAGAGATTGCCAGTCATACACATTTAAAACACCTCGGTTTTCTGACCTGACGTTCTTTGAAACGTATGTTTAAAATGTATTTCCTCTTTAAAGGGCATTTTGAGAAACGCTGAATAGAGGCAAGTGCCCTTTGTTCCAGAGACAATAACCAGCGACTGAAGTCGAATTATGACGCTTTTATTTTTGTTCAACTTGTACAATAACGCAACTCGTTTAGCGAAACTGAATGTGGAGGCCAGAATATTTTCCATACAAGTGCTGTTTTAGTGTCTGTGGAGCGTTTGGCTGGAAGTGTTTGGAGGGCTGATCACATGGCTTTCCACAATAGTTCTCGGGAAACACATACTGTAAATGTACAGTATGGAACTCCCAAACCAATTACTTTGCGTGTGCGGATTCGTGTGTTAAACATGAATTGCGTTTTCCTGGCTGTGTCGTGTGTGTTTGGATCTCAGGGATGCGTTGCCGCCGTGTCTTTTGTTCAAAGGCGAATCCAAATAGCTCGGGTGGCTTTTCAGTCCAGTCCCAAATTAATTTGTTTGATCTGTTCCCACAGCAAAGACGTTTACAGCCAAGCTGCACATTTTAGCTGTTAATTGTACACAGTGGGCAGCCTGTTTACTGCTGGTCGCCAACGGAAGTAACATGCGTTTGTTGTTTGGTAATATGTTGTTATATTGAACATATATTGTACAATTGTGTGTGTGTGTGTGTTTAAAACATAAAATGTTAATATATTATACAATGTACATACAGTATGTATGTATATTGTATCTATACGCACTGTACAATAAATTGTATAGATAGATATCTATGTATATAGTAAACTGCATTTCTATAATCTAGAAATTCCTGTATGATTCCTGTAGCTTCCTGTTCCTGTAGCTCAGCTGGTAGAGTATTGCGTTAACAGCGCAAAGGTTGTGGGTTCGATTCCCAGGGAACACACATACTGATAAAATTTATAACTTAAACGCACTTTAAGTCGCTTTGGAAGCATCTGCCAGATGCATAAATGTAAATATAGTGACATTCATTGCATTAGATTGAGTCTTTTGCTAACAAACTTCAAACATACAAGATAAATAAAATCATACGTGTTTTAATCAATAAAGTAGAAATGCCATCATCATCAGCAATGTTTTGTCTTCATTCCCAAGTAGTTGAATAACACACAGTAGGGCTTTGAATTTGGACAGCACCACTGAACAGAAGGTCAGAACCTTGGGGGAGTGTGTAGGACGGACCTGCCCTGGTGCAGATCTCCATGGTTATCTTGAATCTGAATCAGGAAACCTCTGTTCTTTTAAAAATAGCCCAGGCAGCAAGAACTTTTCATCCAACACCGGCCGCTATGCCTAGCCTATTTTCAAGGCATTTATTGTGTTTGAGATATATTCACTCTCTGATTCATCTGATTCATAATTCTGATTCACTGACATTAGAATGAGGCTAAGAACAATTTGGGTGTACGTAGCTGTTGCGAAAAACTTCTGCATGCAAACCTTCAATGCATAACTAAGAACATGTGTCCGCAGTTTATCGCGGAGGAGAGCCAAAGCCCATTTGTGGTTCCATGATGCTCCTGCGGCCGCAGTGACTCGCAGAAAATGTGAACATATTCTGTCGGGAACCTATTGCAACTCGCCTCAAAGGAAGTCCAGCAGTAACATCCTGATTTGCATTTTTCAGTGCCAAAAGACAAGCCCAGTGCTGACTGAGTTGCAACAGTATTGCCCTAAGAGTCTGTTTCTGGCGGAGAGCCTGGGAGATGAACAAGTATCTAGTTCTTTTTTTGTCTGGCTGTGTTGTGGAACTGACAGTTCTAGCATTTGTAGAAATAAGAAATGTGGCATGTAAGCAGCACGCTTGTCAGGCGTTTCCTGTTCTCGTTCGTTCCTTCAAACGTTCTGTCTCCATTTCCAAATAACTTTCATCCTGGGTGGTACAAGCAGTTCCTCGCGGAGGACGTTTGTGGGAGTCGAGGCCGGGCTGACCTTATGCATGCCTGTGTGAAATTGGTTTGTTCATCCATTGTTTCTGAGTGGCAGATACACGATGGGCTGATGTGTCAATGGTCAGATCTAAACTCGCTGAATCTTCAGCGCTGTCGGTACTGTGGGCTGATGCATCATCTTTCTTAAGGAATAAGAAGTATATTTTGGCAGTTCTCCTTGCAGGTACTCGGTGTGTGCTATCAGACACCATGTTGGTATTGTTTGCTTAGATTTATGGATGCTAATTAGCAAAATAAGTTTTAATAAATCATTTTACACTGTTTTCAGCAATGAAAATTATTCCATCTTTTACTCAACCTCATGTCATTTCAGACTTAAATGACTTTTTTGTTTCTGAGGAACACAAAAGATATTTTATAAGGTATGTTGGTATGTTGCATATAAAGTATGTTGGTAACCAAACAACAGTTAGCACCATTGACTTCCATTGTATGGACACAAAACCACTGACACATTTCTCAAAGTATTTTATTTTGTGTTCCACAGAAAAGAAAATGTCCCGCAATGACATGACTGAAAAATTATTAAATGCTATTAAATTATTAAATAGCATTATTATGCTAAGTGTAAAAGTAACAGTATTTTTAACAGTAAAAATACCATTGAGTGTTAAGTTAAGTACTATAAGTAGGTAATTTGGATGTTGATTATTGTCGGTAGAAAGTAAAAATGTGGTTTTTGAGAAGTTCATCATTCCACCTTATATGTCAACCAAGGGTGTGACTTTGAGGCAGGACAGGAGGTTTGGAAACAATCATTTTTCCATTTTTACTAATAATCTTTTTAAAAAACTGTAACTTTATCAGTTTCTTGCTTGGCCAATGATGCAAGTTTGGGGAGGGGCTACCCCTATGTCCTAACAATGGCAGACATCATAGAATCATCATATATTCATATTTGGTGTGTTTGGTTTGAAATGCTGTGTATTGCTAACAAGTTTCTATCTTTCTATGTCATACTGTAACTGTTTTCATGCAGGTGTAGAAATATTGTCATGAAATATTACCACTCTTCTGTGTGATTTTGAAGTTACACTTGCTCATGTTCTGCTGTCTCCAGATGAAAAGGTCAGTGGCCTCGTTGCCACCATTAACAAAGGTCATTTTAAAAGCCTGGACCTCAGGAGCAGGGAACAGCGAGCAGACAGGCTGAATGTGAGGTGTGCTGTATTGGACGTCTGGGAGAAATGCGGCGAGTTTCTTTCCACTGACAGATTCTTTGTAAGTAACACCATTACTGCAACCTCACGAACACCCTGAGGTTCTCCTGCCAGCAGCTATAAAAATGATGTTCCACAGGGCCATTAATTTCAGACAGAACGCTTTCTCCATTTTGCATGTTAGATTGAATTGAACAGGATGTCCTTGGGGTGTTTTTTTTTGAGTGGCATCGTTTTGTGGGCAGAAATTAAAGCATAAAAAGACATTTTAGTTTGTTTTCTCTTGATGGCTTCCAGGAGGACCAGCGTTTCTTCCTTCCACCTCCGTCATCCACCTTCCCCTCAGTCAAACCACATACCCGTCCACGACGTTTCCATGACCTTTCGTATCGTCTCACCTTTAATTTGACAGAAAATCAAGTCAGCATAAAATGCGGTCGCAGCTTGAGACCTCCGGAATCTCGCCGATTCAGAAGCTGCGTTCGGTAATGGGTCGCTTTTGCATTCAATCACGGCCATTCAGTGCTTCTGTTAAATATAGCTCAGCCGAAGGCTTTCGTGGATGGGAGTAGAAACCTTTCAAACTGCCATTTATTCAATCAAATTTCAGCCCTTTCGAAAAGAACAGCAGGAGCTCTGGACTCCCCGAGCCAAATTTAAAAAGCCCGGTTTCCAAATGCACCCCTACTGGGCTCACTGCGTTATGTCATTTGGTTCATTGGCAGGAAAAGGACCATCTGTTAGGTCACCATCCTTGTCTTTTTTCTCCACACAAGACCAAAGTAAATAACTGGCCTTTTTTAAAAGGTCTGAACAGTAAGATGTGACATTCAGTGGATTGTCTTCTTTAAGGTTAACTTTGCCCAAAAGCTGATAACTAATGCATGTGAGGTCCCTTTAAACTCGTGTTGAGTAAAATATCATAAAAATACCTTTTCAAACGTAGTAAATTCAGGTGAGATGACTCCTGTGAAGTGCAAAAGCTCAGACAAACACGTATGCCAGAAGCATCTTGGGTATTTTGACCTCGATACACGCCCACTTATTTCGCTTCAGGACCTAGACTTCACAGCCCAGTATCAGATGTATCCTGTATTTAACATAATTTGGATTGTAATTTTTTTGTTTACTTTATACCTCGCATAGTTTTGTTCACAGTTTTCAAAGATAAAGGAATGTCACAGCCTGTCCCTGCTGGCAAACCCAGTGAAGGGTGAATTGTCACAATACTGTGAAACACTGTAGCTTTGGATTGGACGGGTAACTAATAATGTCAACGCCAAATGTATGTTTTAATTTTTTCATTTAGCATGTTTTTCTCTGTTGTTTACGACACCATCAACTGTCCGACAGGTTGAGAAGAACTTTCAATAAATTGCATCCCAAACTCGAACCATTATTTACCCCTGAAAGTCCTCTGGCTATGCGAAGGCTTTTGAAAACGAGTACATTCAGTAATTGTTTTTATAAAATAAATCAAATTGCAGTCGGAGGCTTGATTGACCCGCGTGTTCTTGATTTCATTTTGAAACAAAGAGGCGAAGCGATTGAACGGCGTTCACACGGGCTGATGGTGACTAATGCTGTTCTTCGGTGAGCTTTGAAAGACACCAGACTCATTTGTCTACATTTCCAATTGGATGCGTCTAATGGCAGAGGCAGCGCATTGTTAAAGTTTGTTTGGGGCCACTCCACAGGACGAGCAATCGATAACCAATTGACCGTGATTTCATAGCCTTTAATTTCGTTCCAGGGAAAGTTCTTTCATCAGTCTTGTCTTTCCAAAGTATACAAAGAGACTAACATTGTTTAATATAATATAAATGGTTTATTGCATTAGGAGTAAACACAATGGAGAAATATGCTTCGCATGCAGATTGTGAGTTTTGCATTGTTGCATTGTTGGTGATAGAAGTAGCTGAGAGGTACAGCTTGAGACCCCCCTCCATCTCTCCGCGTAGACAGGTGGATGAGGGAATACAGCTTCATAACTGCTTTGCATATTTGCTCCTCAACCCCTTTGAATTCTCTAAAGAGCGGAGTTCATGGCTTGTCATGTGACACGCATTAATAAAAGATAAGCTTTAAAATGCATGCGACCGTCATGCGATGTTTGGCGCCCGCTCAGTCACGGCAGACTCTGCGGTTTGACCCAGACTTCATCTGACAAACGCCATTTAGATTGATGATGTTTTTCATGTTGTTGAGTACAGAACCGCATGCTTGCAGCAACATCCGATTAATCTCGCTTTAAATGCGACAGTTATGCACATATGCATCCAACGGTTGAAAAAGAATGATGTGCCTGTTGGATTACGCAAGCATTGCGACAGAATGACAGAGTGATTTCTTGATAAAAAAAGCTTTGAATGCGTTGACACGCTGAACATGCGATTGCATGCATGCAGGATCTCGCACACACGTTCCATTCGGTTAATTACTTCTAGTGCTTCCCAGGATCATAAATATAAGCCAAGTTCATGAGTTAAATCTCGGTTGTGCCTGTAGAAATGTAAACAACCCGTGCAGACTCTCTAGGGAACATGCGGAATCCGCGCGCCACTCGTCTCCCGCATGCGTTGCGCTCGCAAATGCTTCCTGTTGTCCTTCTTATCAACATTATCTAGAAATGGAACAGTGATGTTTGAAGGTCATAATGAAATTAGAAGTATTTCATCATGCCCTTGTGAAGAGGGTAAGGCGCAAGAGAGCGCAATAAATATTTTTGAAGGGCAGCGCACGATCATTTCTTACCTCTCTGTGGGACATATTATCACACAGAGTTTTCTCTTTTTTCCGTGATTATTCTGCCTGTTCTGCTGGGAAGGTTTTACACTGTAGGTTTTATGATTCATCAGGGGTAAAATCAATGCTGTTTGGGTTTCTGTGCTCATGTTTTAAGCTTCTGAGAAGCCCCACAATGCATTGTGTCGTTAGGTTATTAGCATTTGCATAAGAAAGCATTGTGGGAAAACGCCCTTGAGGTTTATTCCTTCACTGAAAAGTTTTTTACTGTAATGCCTAATAGAGATGCAAATATTCAGTTGAATGAACGGACAGTCTCTTTTGGCTATTGTGTATGTTTTGGCATGAATATCAGAGAGCAATATGCTTTTGTACTGCACTTAGTAATTGTTTGTTTGCTCGGTGCGTTAACATTAGAAGTTTCGAAACTGAGTGAGGCCTACCTTTAGAAATGCCCCCTAATAGAAATTATTTTCTATAAATGTTGTTTTTCTTTCTAATTTATTATTTAATATTTTGCTTGATTTTTATTAAAGGTTCACAACTGGATACAGTTTGAGTATTATAGTGTTTTTGTGATCAGTAATTAGATTGATTTTATTTTCTATTCTTTTACAAATTTGCATTAGTATCATTGCTTACAGTTCATAATTTTTTTATTCATAATGATGAACAATAGTAACAGGGATGCTGGCCTTGGCAAACAGCATTCAAAATGAACACAGATGGTGTACACATACAGATAATTTTTACAGCATAAGTAAAAAGATATTGCGTTTTTTTTTTACGCCCAGGATAGAAAAAACCCTCTTATGTTCTCATACATAAGCCCGTGGTATTATTTTTATATCTTTTTGTTCCGCATCTCATCTTTGTCTTTTGAATCCTCAGCGCCCACGTTTCAATGTTATTATCACAAATCAGGCGCAGAGAGAAAAATTTAATTAGTTCTGTGCGACTGGCGGCTAATTATTGAAAGACTCGCCGTGTATTTAGTTCCTGAGCTTTTGTGATTGACCCTTTTGTATCGGCAAGGTGTTCACATGACAATGGAACATTAATTACTTTTTTGTCTTATTAAAGATAATTAATGATTTCAGAGCTCAGAATCTCGCCACGTTACGGGTGCCGGTACGAGGGGGTGGGATGAAATGTACACTCGCTGTCTTGAAAAGTTCAAATGTCTGTGAACTTCATAGGAAGCAATTTTGTTTCATTTTTGTTCTCTTTTTGTCTTCTGAAACGTCTCGCTCCTCGTGCCCTTCCCGAGACAGGGCGAGAAATCATTACAGGGTAATATTCTCTTGCTTAAGGCGCCGGCGTTGTGATTTATTTCTCGTAAGAGAAAAAAAATTTATATTTATACGCCGTGATGGGTGGAAAAACATTTAGGCAGTTGTTTTTTTTATCAGTTGATTTAAATTGGTAATATGTGGGGTAGGAATGTGAACAGACCTCAGCGTGATGCGAGGCGCATACAGCGGCAGGAAATAAGATGCATACACAGTGTAGTGGAAGAGAAAGAACATTCAGATCGGTTCGTAAGCGGAATTCTGGGAGCGAATCTTAAAGGATGTTTCGTACAGCCGTCTCGAATTTTCCTTCGGCTCAGATCACAGCAGGAATGTATAACACACTGCCTGTACCGCGGTACATCACAGTACAGCAGTGTAAATCAGATACCTGTTTATCCACAGAAAGCGCCTTCAGAGTGATTAGATATTTATTGTTGTTCTGCAGATTGTAAGACTCGGGCGAATGTTTGTAAAACCTTCATTATTTGGGTAATAAACTCCGGGCTGGTTCGGTGTGAACAGTAGGGGCCTGGTGTTTTGTTAAAAGGAGGAAATTTATTTTATAGAGTGTTCTTGTGCAGTTTATATTATTTTTATTATTATGAGTAACATGGCACAAACTTTAAGGGCTATAATCTGCTGTGTTGTAGCAGTGAATTGTTTCCGCGAAATTCGCTTAAAATCTTTAAATTAAAAAAAGTCAGTTTTTTACCTCAAGTTTCTGAGGTCTTGGTGAGTCCTGGAGATGTTGCGACCCTTACTATCTGCTCAGCCAATCAGATTTCTTGTTTTTTAACATGTAGATTAAACCTTCGTGAATGTTTAATAATAAACAAATTAAGATGTTAATTCTAAAGATTTATCTGATCCGAGATCAGACTCATGTTTTTTATTCATGAGGGTGGTGAGCTTGATAAAGTTCAGTCACCCCAAGCTTTTTTCTGATTGGTTAGTCTGCTCCCCTACATTTATGTAGCCTGTGTGCGTGCGTGTTTATGTGTGTGAAGGAGTGATGTTGTAGTTTTAACGGTTTGACTTCTCACTGTAACACCAGCTTACGTCGATTGCCCGGCCCTTGAGGGTGATCACATCTTCGGGCCACAGCAGGGTCACTGATGCAGGGCGAGAACGCACACCGCCTCCAGAGATGTATTTCATTATCTCCCGAAGTGTGAAATGAACTGCGGTTTATCGTATACATCATCAGATGTGGAAACTAATTCATAATCACTGCCAAAATTCATCTGTACGCACATCGTGTCCTCTCAACACGCTTCACGTCCCTGTTTGCCACTGCGGGGACGTAATTGAAACAAATACTTCCATCATTTTGTTATTGCAGGATAATGGGGCTGGTTACGTGCATTTTATTTCTCTGACATTTGGCCCCCAAGTGCTGCGGTGGCAGGACTTTTGCCTCCCTTTGGCTGAAGATGGATGACAGCCCCTAGCGTGTAACATTGAAAAATGGTTTCTGCGTCCACACTCAAATATACTGCCTCATTTCATCAGTTTTAACGACCTCATTTAAACGCACTTAATGACTCTTACAAATGTCCGGGTGGTGGAATGGATTCGTGGGCTATTCTCTGAGGGCTGCGTCTTCTGCATCTCGTCATGCGGCTGCATGCATCTCCATTAGAGAGCAATCGCGCTGGAGTGCAGCTGCACACCAATTATGGGCCGTAGAGCGAAAGCAACTGCAGGAGCCGCGCCGACCGTTTGTACCCATTTAGTTTTTTGTAGCACTCTTACAGCGCTGTTATGTCATATTACCATTTTTATTCCTCTGTTTCTTATTGCTTTCGCAAGTAGCTTATTTGTCATGGTTACCGGTATTGGAAGGTGAGTTCATGTGGATGAATGGTAGTTAAGAAAAAAACAAGCGTGTGATCTCACTGAAGACTTTGGGAAGTCCTTAATGTAGACTACTGATTAGTTAATGGTAAACAACTAGCAGTGTAATATTATGGTACTGTAAAACCTAATAATTAGTTCATTAGTATATCTTAACAATAGTTACTGTAATAAAACCAACAACAGTCAATCACAGCAAGTTGCTACTAACTACTAAAAGAATTAGTTGTATAATCTTTCCTTGTTTTGTTGCTGGGCAACTGTAAACAGTTTGGCTACTGAACTACAAATAAAAGACTTTGTATTAATATAGCGTCTGTTCCTTCAGTTTATCTGTCTTTTATTCAAATAAAGAGATCTGGTTGCTTTGTTCCCTGATGTTAATCTGTACTGGGTGACCTGTTTTCACGCATTACAAAAGCCTTTAATTACTTGCTCACTAAAATCTGATAAAGTGAGTCTAGACCTAATTACTGTCGGTGAAGAGGTCAACTCGAATAAAACAAACAGTTTCCTTCAGTGCTGAAGACAGTATGTTACAAGTCAATCAGTGATTTAAAGCAAAGGAAAATCAATATGCCAAGGTGATGCGTTTTGTGACACCTTATTTTGTCGTTAATTAAAAGTCTCCATTTTGTGCGTTAATTAAGTGTTTCTTATTCCACATGTAAGCAGCATCCATATCAACAGGTTACGGGTTCTATCAGACTGAATCCAGATTTAAGCTGTTTACACTGGTTTAATCTGGTTTGGATTTCCGATTAATTACTATTTGATTGTAAATGTGATGCCTCTCTTTATGGGAATTATATTTCCGTTTGATCACTTCTCAGCTCACTAATAGCTGATAACTATTTTATAATTTATGCTACTTATTAAAGCTTTGTGTCGAGACTCAGAAATTACATTGTTTTCTGAACAACTCTGCAGTAGTGTGCGTGTTTGTTTGTTTGTCTGTGTGTGTATGGGGGTTTACCTAAACATAAACTGGGGACAAATTTGTATGTAAAAGTCAGAAATCTGAGCAAAACCTCCCTTTGGTGATGTTCAACTTTGTAAAATAAAAAAACAACTATAGTTACGTTTTTTTAAATTCTGAAAATACAGTTAATATAGTTTTCCGTTCGGTTTAGAGTGTGGGATAAGGTTAGGTTGTACTGTTTATAACTAGCTGTGTATCAAAACATTAGAAGTCTATGGAATTCCCCCATTTAGATACATGAGTGTGTGTGTGTGTCTGTGTGTGTGTAGTATCTTCATTGGGTTTATAGATTGGAAACATGTGAATACCAGTATGAGAAGAACATGTAATTGATCTTTCAGCTATTATTAATTCAGCACAACATCTCTTGGGGTGTTTGAAACTGCCTCATTAGTGTGTGTGTGAGTGTGTGTGTGTCTAGATGGGACAAAATAAGACTTAACAACAGATGGCAACTGAACACCTGGTAAGGCTGTGAGATATAAGCTTGATCTTCGTGCGTTCGTTCGGTGTGTTTTAGCTCATTGATGCTTTTAAACGCACCGCTGGAGAGCCGCCATTTAGTTGTCAAAAAGAATTATAAACAACAAAGAAAAACGTGCGCAGGCGAATGTTATAGCACGCTAAAGTTCAATCTCATTTTTGTAAGTGGATTTTTGTTCCTGTATGCTGGAGGCTGAGGTGACAGGTTAGCTGAATCTACTTTATTTCCTGGAAGATGTAGGAAGAAGATTCTTAGCTAGCGTGATAACAAATGAGCTGATAACACATGATGTTCCTGTTTACCTCGGCATCTGTAATGTGGAGAATACAAGAGCAGGTCTCAGTGCTATGAGGGGTGATGTACCACCATGGTACACCTCGGAGAATCATTCAAAGATGGTGAAGAATCATCAGAATCTTCAGAAACGCGAAACAAACTCCAGTCAGAGAGAGTGACAGTCCTGATGAAGACAAACACAATATGAATGTGCTGCTTTTGTGCCGTTTAGGTTTGAAGTCGGTTTGCTTGTGGTTCTTAGGTTTTGTGTTTGGTCCCTGCAAAGATATATTCACATTTCTACATTGTCTGAAGTGGATGTGACTGTTGATTGGCTGTGGAAAAACTTGCCATGATGGTAGCGCTGCTATGATTGGTTGGCAGGGTTGCTAGGGTGTTCGGAGTTGTTGCTACGGTGTTGCTAAGGTGTTTCTTGGTCTGTGATTTTCTAGTCCTTATTTATGGCTTGGATGCCTCTTTATGTTTATCTTTAAGATTTTTCTTTGCACATTTTTTTGCCTACCATTAAACCATTTGTTGTGATATTTTTGATATTTTGTGAGAGTTTAGAGGTTACAGTGTAAAGAACAGCAGTGGTCATGTTTTCTTGTCTGTTTCTCCAGTACTATGGTAACATCATGGTTTTCTCTGAAATACATGGCAGTGCCACACACATTCTGTGATTTATGAAACCTGTATGCTAATCATGGATATTAATAAAGCCACGACAGTACCGTGGTTCCACTGCAGTGGTTTTTATAAGGGCCAGTTGATGCCCAGTGTGATATTCCCAGCAGCCCTCATCAAACAAACAAAAGGCAGACAAAACGTCAGTCACACTGTTCGTCATGAGATTAAATGGAGTATCAGGTGCTTGTTCTGCAAGTGAATAACCCCACAACTCACGCTGTGGTTCCTTTGTGTTGTTTTGTGAATTTTCCTCATGATTGACTGTCATGTGGTTTGGGACGGAGGCCCTAACCGATGCAAGCCATTCTGCTGGGGTTCCTAGTCCATTTAATGACCCGATTTCCTGCCGATGTGACTGCATTGACAAACCCGAGGCCAGGACAGAATCAGGCTATTTCTGCCCACTGGTAATTGGATGGAAAAAAGCAAGGAACCTTTTCACGGTAGATTTTCTCCTGTGTCTCAAGGAAAATTACATCATAACTCTGGGGAGGCGGATACTGTTATTTTTGGTGCCTGTGTTTTTGTTGTGCCAGTCAACATCATCTAAAAGTTCCTGTTTGCCACGGTCAGCTTTTCTTTCCTTAAATACATTCATAACCTGGAGCATAGTTTGCCCTATTGATTCCGAAAGCAAATTTGGACCAACAACCACCAGTACAAAAACGCATATAATGGCACCTCTTGTTTGGTTTTTGTATTTGGGTTTGGTTGCTTTGATCATTTAAAATAATTTGAGAAATATTACGAGATTTCCATTGGTCAGAATGTGTGTCATGGTGTGTACTTCACATGCAGTAACACATGAGGTGTTTGTGTGGGCGCTCTGTTTCGAACCCGACTCCAAACATCTCTCACTCCAGATCTGTCTCCAGCATCCATTTTTGTACTGTCCTAACTGTTCTATAAATAGTTGAATAAAGGGGGACAATTTTGTTAATTAAAACGTAACCTTATTCTAAATACAGAAAATGTAACACATGTAATCTAAATATAGCCTGGGCTGGAAGTGGGCCAATACTTAGTGTCTGGAAAACAGTACCAGCAGCTGTGTGTTATAATGTTGCCTGGATAGCAGGATGCTCTTGTAATCTGGTGGTACTCTGTCTGTCTCAGCCGGTCACTCACATTAGACCAAGCCTGTTACTATCACGTTTGTTGCTATTATTTTTGTTATTTTTATATTAGTGCATAAGATAGCTTATCATGGTTAGCAACCGTTCTGTTTAGATATGAAGGGTAGCATTCAGATATGCCTGCTGAAAAAAGCATGTTTTTTATTGACCGTGCTGTTTCACTGCAGTGAAGGAAATTCACCAAATTGTGTAGTGGAAGGTTTGTGAAACTGTATTGAAAAAATGTGTAATAATGTGTGTTGTAAAATATACAATATATACAGTTGAATAGCTCTGCCTGAAAAGCACAGCGACAGTTTATATGTCATGTCCCTCAATTCAACTAAAGGTCATCGAATAGGTGATTTCTCCCTCATTTTTATCTATCTGTCTGTCTCTGCATTTATTTGTCTGTCTTTGTTTGTCTGTCTGCCTTTCTATGTCTATCTGTCTTTCTGTCTGTCTTTCTCCATCTCTCTGCCGCCCATCTTCCTCCCTCAGTTTTCTTGTAATGTCACAGTATATGAAGTTCTGGCATCCACTGTCGTTTCTCCCATCGGTCTTTTTGTTGACAAGCGGCAAATATTTTGTGTCCAAACGGCTGGCACTCATCACTGGCATTTATGGGACCCAGTGTACGCTGTGTTCCTGTGACCCATCTTTTTATGGCTTAAACACACTCGAGGGACAGCCGCGGTTGCGCATCTTATCAGCAATATTGAGCAGTCATTTTTAACGGTTAGGGTCTGTCACAAAACTACAGGCCCATCATTGCGATTAAATGAGTCAAAACGAGCCTTGATTAAATTTGAATCAGCCCTCTGAGTCAGTTATGAACAATGTGTCACTCAACCACTCATATCCCACAATGCCTTGCTCCCTCCTACGGCACCCTGTCATATTTTTAGGTGTCGCGGAGCTGTTCCAAACAGTAGACCGCAAAATTGGGCCGCCTTGTAAATTACCTCATTCTGGCCAAAATGTAAGACAGTATGAATTCTTCACAGATAAGTCAATCCCACAATAATGTGCATCAGCACATCACTGAGTTTTAATAGCATTTCGGTGCTGATGTGTGAATGTTTGAAAAACTGATAAAAGACAGAAAGCCATATGTGGACATAAATACCACATAAGTACATTTACCGGAGAAGGTTTACCACAGTTTTACTTTATTACCTTTTTAGAATTCAAGTGTTCATGTCCATTGTGATTGTACCTTGATTTCAATCTGACAGGAAAATCTAATTATTCACCTTGGCAAATATCTTTCTTAGTATCTTCCTGCCATTTCTATGAATTTGTCTATTCGGGGAATGCTGTAAATCCCTCACATTCTGAGAACAAGTGAACTTTGGCAACTTTGTGTTAAGTGCTAAAACCATTTTTTCACAGCGCGCTTGAAATCTGACATGAAAATGCGTAGCAGCTTGATATTAAAATAAATATGTTAACGTACTTCTGACAGTTCGAACGCCAAGTACATTTTCCACTTCGCCTGCTGCCGTCCGCGTACGATTTGACTAGATGTTTGCACTCCAATCAACATTAATGCTTCTGGTTCGAGTGATTCAGCACTTCACATGGCCCTCGTCCAGACCAAACTGGCCCCACATTTTGGCATGTTGATTGTTTACTTTGGCGTACAGCTGTGGGGGTTAACGAAAGGAGAGGAGAATCAGAAGGGAGCCAGTGAGAGTTTTTTTCTTTCTGTGGCTGTTTGGGTCAAAGTGGTAGTTAAGTTCCGTGAATCAGAACAGGCACACTCGAGCCAAGTGAAAATAGCATGTCAAAGGAAATTATATGACACCCGATGATAGATAGATCGTCTCGAACTCACACCCTCTCTCTCTCTCTCGCTCTCTCTTTCCACTGTGGCACTATATTTTCTCTTTGGTCGTAACCAAAGAGATGTTGGGATAGGACGAAAAAATAAAACATGTAAAAATTTCTTTCACTTTCGTTTGTCTTTGTGTTCATCAGCATGTTTCTCCGCTCAGGAATTAGTATATTGTTTGTGGCAGGAGGTGTCTGGAACAGGTGGTGTTATTGAAATGTTGATTTGGATGGAGTTGATGTATATACTGGTGTTCTCTGAGATGTGAAGAGAAGCACAAATAAAGTTTCTCGCTGATGCACAAAAATAGGAGCGTAATGGTTGCGGTGCCGAAGAGGCGTGTGAGGTCGCGGGTGTCGTGTTTTGTAGCTGACCTGTGGCTCTTCGCTCGACTGTTTCTAAATCAATACAGGCCTGGGGGAAGAATAGAGCAACACATGATGCACTGATGTAGTGAATGAGATGATAAAAAACAGGATGCCGGTTCAATGAGTTTATTTATTTATTTTTTATAAAAATAGAGTATTTTAGACGTTAGCCTTTTGAATTTACTAGTATGCCTCTAAACTGTAATTTTACAAAACACCTTAGCGACCACCCAGAACACCCTAGCAACCACATAGCAACATACACAAAAAAAACACTCTGAACACCCTACCATCCGCATAGTAACACCTTGGCAACCACCCAGAACACCCTAACAACCACATAGCAACATACAGAAAACACTCTGAACACCCTACCATCCGCATAGTAACACCTTGGCAACCACCCAGAACACCCTAACAACCACATAGCAACATACAGAAAAACACTCTGAACACCCTACCATCCCCATAGTAACACCTTGGCAACCACCCAGAACACCCTAGCAACCACATAGCAACATACAGAAAACACTCTGAACTTTAGCTTTCGCGTAGTAACATCCTGGCAACCACCCAGAACAACTTAACCGCTGCATAGAAACACCCTGACAACCACTCAGAACACTCCAGCAGCATGAAAAGTTTCGGTGCAGGAATATGCAGGAAGACTTTTGTATTTCGCTTGTACTCTGATGTAAATGGGTACTGTAACACTAGGTAATGGAGGGTTGAGGCCTTTTTTATGTCCCAATGTGAAGTTCTTTATACTGGTGTGCACAAGCGTGATTAACATTTCATTGCTGCCCTATTTCTGACCCGGCAACCTCTTTCTGTCTAACTCACACTCACTTTAATTCCCTGTTTAATTCTTTATTCTGCCATACTTTAGCTCTTTCTCTCACGCAGTCTTCTGGGCTCTGCTACACACGCGGTTTACACACCAAGCCTGCAGCATTACCGCATGTCGGTCACATAACATGCTCTTGAACGGCGCGTTAATGCCAGGAGCAGCAGATGTCTCCTGCGCGCCTGGTCCCGCTGCTTGTGAGTGAGTCACGCGCCCACCTCTCCGCAGACCGGCCCTTTCTCCCTCCAGCTTTCTCTGTTTCCCAGGAATAATCACTCCTTCCGTGAGCACTATGACTGAGGAGTCATATGTTTGGGAATGGATGCTTATGTGTGGGTGAGACGAGAGAAATAAACAAGAGGTGAGAAAGTGAGATATTCTGGCTTGTGTATGCACAGAAGTGTTGAGGTGTCTTAGTCGAGCTAATATACCTGGAGAGAGCTATTGGTTAGCATTACCATTTATCTCAGTGGCATTTGCCTGGCTGGCGCACGCAGCCCCGGGCGTACGTGACCCGGATGCAGCAGTCGTTGGTTCCTAAGCCCTGCCATGTGACTAATCACTCTATATATATAGCACAACAGCGGGGTGCTGAAAGTAAAATTCCTATTTGTTGTGTCCATAAAGAAATTGATTTGTGAAGTAATGTATAAACCTGGCGGGACAGACCCGCGTAGAGCTCAGAGAGATGGTTAATGCATTGTAAATGATATTATAGAATCAATACATTTTCAAATTACTTATATATTTGTATGTATTTTGCAACAAACTTAAACATTAATGTATTTTATGTTTGTAAAAAACCTACAAGTCAGTTTTATGTCGTTGAGTCATTTTCGACTGGATTGTGTCGTTCACAATGCCTCATGGGATATGTAGTTCCTCGCGTCATAAAAGCTGTTAAGTACACAGTTTTGTATCTTTGTCTTTTTCTCTGAACCTCAAATGCTTTCTTGCTTCAAATCAAAGGTTACAATATTGTGATTCATCTCAAAGCAGCTTGGCTTGGTTTGCTTCTTAACACTTTTATTTTTTACTCCCTGTAGGAGTTTTTATTCCATTTCTTATCCCTATTAGATAATACAGTGTAGAACGATGTGTTTTGAAAGCAGATAGTGTAGTTATGGCATCTACCAGTGGAGGCTAACTGGGCCATGCTAGCCAACCAGACCTTTGACCCCTTAGGTCAGATAGCCTCTGTTCGCTAAGGTGTTACAGCCCCTTTCTTTGTAAGTAGGCGTTATTTAAACAGAATAACAAGCAAGGTGAACCAGACTTTACGCCAACAGTCAGAACTCTCTTTGAGACTGGATGTTGTCATACCCCTTAGCCTTCTGTTTATAGATCCACAGATGCTGTCAGGTAGGGCGGCGTGAGGGCCTCACACAGCCCTTTAAACGCATCGTAGCTCTCGTAGCCAAAGAAAAACACACCGAATGGTTTTTTCAAGCGTTCGACATTGCTATTCATCTTGGCTTGCGTTTGATCAAGAGGCCTTAGGTTGCCCCAGGCAGTAGAACAATGAGGGCATATAGAAACCCTGAAACCCCCCGTTGGACAGAGGACCATTGTCTTCTGTTCCTCAGGCTTTGATGTGTGGTGCGCTTTGGTGCATTGGACAGCGTGGTGGAGAAGAAGGAGATAGATCTATTGGCGTGGATCTCAACGGCCCCTCTCACCACTGTTTTGCTCAGTATGAAAAAAGACTCTGTTCGCCACACTCAACAGTCTTATTCTTCACTCCGGCTGGCATGCGTGGAGAGCCTGCGCTGTATCTCTGTCTTATGGTAACACAAGAGCTTTGCAGGATGTATGAAACCATCAAGGGGCCCCGAATGTCTGTGAAAAGGGGCCGAATTACATTCATTATTCTCTCAAGTGCAAAGAGAAGCTCTTTGTTATGATGTGAAAACACGATCGGCTTGCGATGGCAAATTTTTTTTCATTACACCGAACTACGTCCATTTACAGTAAATGACACCCGTGCCTTTCTGCGCTGGGACACTGTACACCTCCGCAACCCTCCAGGGCCTGTGCAAGGCCCCTTCAGCCCCGCCATTATGAGCCGATTTACAGCATCTTAAATCATTTTACTGTACATACAATTTGCATGTAAGCAGCAATTTTTTTAAAATTCTGCCCAAAGGCTGAAATGTATTTGCACAGGGAATGTAATATACAATACAATATGCAGTACAACATACATTATATATGTAAGTGTTTGTGTGTGTGTGTGTGTGTGTGTGTTTACACCTAAATTTGTGTATATGTATATATATGCATATATGCACAATACACATTGTACATATTGTACAATATATATATGTAAACATCAGGTATGTGTAATAGCTTCTATTACACATAAAAATGCTATTTCTATGGTCCTCATTTTTCAAAATGATAAACATGTGACATATTCTGCAGGCACAACGTACAGCTGTATGCACAAAACTTATAAGTACAGCTGTAATTTCATATCAAGGCGATGCAGGATGGTACTGTATACTGTATGTTAGCCTGGCATCAAGAGAGGCTTTTCACAGCCCTGCTGTATGGGAAGTAGGTTACCATGGTGATATTTACCTCCGCTCTTTCCATTCTGGGCTGCTGTGCTCTCAGATAAGGTCCATTGAAATAGTTTCTGACCAATCAAGTTCACGCCAGGCAAAGACACCTTCCCGTACCTCATTTGTATACCCTACTGTATGTACGGGTGGAAATCGCAGTCATTAAATTTTCAAAATGGGCAAGGAGTGATTGACCAATTGTAAGAGGCATTCAATCTGGTTGCCACCTCATGCATTAAAAATGACATTTAGGAGATTAAATTGTAAAAGTTGTAGTCTTTGTAATGCGGTGCAGTGAGTACATTTGGAGTGTCAGAGGGGTCTCTGAATGATGTGACACCATTAGCCTGATGAAAAATGAGTTCCTTTTGGTATGAGAGCGTCTTTGCTTGCATAAGACTTTGGAGTGGAGTTTAGTGAGAATAAATTGCGACTGGTGGTTGCATTGTTTTGTGCATGTGCTGCCTGCATTGTTTTAGCAACCGATTTGTTAAAAGGCCTATGCAAATCACAACAAAAAATTAATACTACACAATTGGCAGTTCCCCGTTCTGAGTTTCTACTGGTACAGTACGGCATCAATACTGTAATCCAGACACCTGAATCAGCTGTATATATGCAGCTATAATGCTATTCTCCGTCAGCTGATGAATTATTCCTGCCACGATCGCTCGAAAACGTACACAAATCATTTGCTTTAAAGAACGCTCTGTTTACCCGCTTCCCTGTGGGTGGTAACAGCAAAARGTTTATTGCAATACGGCTAATTTAAACTGGTGAAACTAACGCACAGGTTTTTGTTCCGAAGCTAGACAGGCTCGACTAGTTGTGATGTCACAAAAAGGTTTTGATGATTAATATTTAGTAGGGCATGCACCAAAAAACTTTTTTTAACTGTTTTGATAACTATAACACAGTGATTTATAGAGGAAATCTATATTTTAGATTCATGTACACAGTTTAGCTTGTGGCATTTATTTTGCAGGTTAGTTGATTAATGCATGAATAATTAAAGAAAATTCAAGTACATCTCTAAGTACTCACATAAAGAGTTTTGCTTAGTTTGAGGGGTTCCAGGTCCTGCCCTAAATCAACATTATACACGTGCATTAGTGGAGGTAGGTTACATGATGTTTGTTTGTGAGTTGGTTGGTGGTTTTGCTTGAACGTATAGCGAGTGAGAAAACACATGAGCTATCTGCATCGTATAATAATCACGTGATCACTCAGCATTATGGATTTCAGCTCTGGATCGCCACTTATTATAAAACACTGTTAAAATTAAATTATTTTTACTTTTATTAGATGCATTTCTCCCTCAAGCTATTTCAAAAAGTTTTGCTGACTAAAACTTTAAATGACGCCTATGATCTGTACATGCATGTTGGGATATGATGCGCATCTTTAGTTATCCAACAGAACAGAGACAGTTGTTCGTGTAACAAGTTGTTTAAAACGGTAAACTGACTGCAAGCATTAAACCTCTTTGTGCTGAGAAGCATTAGAGCGTTTATTTATTCATTTATTTTTGGCTGCTTGGTTTGCACAGGACAAACACACACACACA
>JAZGTI010002555.1:18586-35722 GCA_036877585.1 Botia kubotai | reverse complement strand
CAGTAGGAGTTTCCTAAAGTCTTTACTACAACTGTAGAATAAAATTCTGAAATTATGGTTTATAGTTTTGGTGTGCCACCCCAAGATTTTAAGTGTCCCCATCTGGCTACCCCTATGAAAAATTTCTGGAGGCGCCACTGATAGACAGATCATCAAACCTTAAATGCATTGATAGTGATTTAACTTAAATACATGTGATATAATTTACTTTCAATGCTATGTTGTATTCATTCTGTGACCCTGACAAGAGGCTGTAATATTTCAGCTTTCACAATATTTCACAGCTTGCACAAGAAACTTCAAAGCAATAACATTGTTAACACTATTCATTGCATGAGCACACTATGAATACAGTTGATTTACCAAATTAGTTGATTTTCAGGTCATCTAATTGATACAAGTTTTTAAAAGATGATTTTAGTTTTTCTCTAGCCCCTCTCACAGATGACCTCAATGACACTCTGCTCCATTGGAGAGGGGTCCAGACATCTGTGGGCAGCACTACCCACAATCTCATCCAACAGGAAGTGAACCAAGTTCTCGTCGGACACAAACCGCCACAGGTACATCTGCAGGTAATGGCAATCCACCTGAATTTGCTGCAGTCCGTAACGGCCAAACGTACGGAGACGAACACATTCGAGGAATGTTTTGAGGCTTATTTTAATGATGCCAGTTAGCACAGAGACCTAAGACAAGAGAATCTGATTACAATCTTCAAAAGTTCCCAAGAAAAGAACCCTTTTCTTTTTTTATCTTTTTTTCCCCTATCTTAGGCTGTTAATCTCACCTTATTAAACTCCACTGGGCTAAAGATGTCGATCCTCTCAGAAAATAGTTTGTGAATATTGCTGAGCAAGTTTGTGTCCATTGGAGCACTGGAACAAAAATGTAATATGTAAATATTTTAAATATGTAACAACTTTACATTTCTAAAGTATAAACAATATATTTGTGACTTCTGATGTTCCATAAAACTTGTACAGTACTGGATTTCTTAGTGTGTCAAATTTAAAGGCAGCTGACCCTTGTTAACAATATCAGCATAAAACTGAATTGAAATGAATGCAATCATTGAAGCTGTTCTTCACCTGGGAGTGTAGCTCGGTGCATATCGAATCTGCTGTCTTGAGCTGCTGTATACAGAGAAGGTGCGTTTGCTGGAGTCACTGCTGTGGGCTTTCCTTACCCCCTCCTCATACAGCAGCCCCACCTTATAATAATACAACAACAACAGAAACAACACCAAAAACATTGCAATTAGAGGGATATGAATATGTAAATATATATGTAAATCTTGTTTTTTTACATTAATGCTAAAGATAAATGTTATTCATATATATTCATACAACATATGCCTATATTAGTCGGCAGACTTGTTCATTACCTGTACATCAATAGAGGTGGTATCTTCCACCACTCTCTTCATTACAGCTCGGACATTTCGAGGTTCAATGGTATTCACCCAGTCTCTTGTTTCCACACTCTTCCTCAACATCTGAGAGATGATTAGTCCTTGAACCTGCACCAAACCAAAGTCAACTCATGTTGTCTAAAACCATTTGTAATGTTAAATAAAGAACCACATTTCTTCTCTTTGTTACCTTTACATAGTGGTTCAGTAATTTTTGTGCAGCCTCTCTTGCCTCTGCACAAAGTGCGGTAACTGGAGTTACTGGAGTGTGGTGCTGTTTAAGAGAAGATAGAAGCACAGCATGAAAATGAAGAAACTGGCTCAGGAGTCTATCTTATAGTGACTAATTATCAGTATATAATGGATACTGAATACCTGTACAAGAAACTGTTCATCTGTAAGCGTGAGGATGTAGGAGATGGTGGAGGTCTCGTAGTCCAGACAGAGACGAGACAGCAAAAGAAGCAGAGCAGGAGGGGTTGATCCACCTCTGTCACCCGCACTTTCACAATACTGTCGAGACGACTGGCAGATGAACTTAATGAAACTGACCACCAGTCCCTCACGCACACCCTGACTGCAGAACTCACCCTAAAACAGCATAAAACAGACATACAATAGACAAAACATGACCAAACTGACACAGTCTCCCCTTTTGCAGCTTAATGTGCAGTCGACTATAATATATATATTAGTATTTTGTCTTCAAAACTGACCTTGAAATAAGGCTTGTTGGAGAAAGTGATGTCCTTTGCTGTGAAAAGATGCACTGATGCTAACACAGACTTTAACTGATTGAGAATAAAGTTAGACAAGGAAGTTAGCAGCTCTGACAGACTGGGCTGAGCATCTTTATTTGTAGCCCCTCCCACAAGAGCTCCACCTCCTGATGTTCCAGTCCCGCCCACTGATATGCGTGGGACAGCCAAAGCCTGTCTTACATCAGTAAGGCTATCATGGAAAAAGGTTTGTAGGGCACACAGGTACTGTTTGATTCTCTCTCTTGCTGCCTGCACCACTATCTCAGTTCCTTGGCTGGGCACTGCTGACCCCGGAAGAAGTTTAGATATGGCCTGTAATCTGCGATGGAAGCGATCCAGAGCTCTCACTAATAGGGAGTTATCCCCCACCCCCTTCTCTTCCTGTATCCTTCGCTCCACTAAAGAGAAGTACCTAGTTGCCAGGATGTCAACAAATACATGAAGCTTGCCATTAGCCATCTCGGGAATGTTCTTTGAAGCTAATTCGCCTTCTTGTGGACGGTCAATAAACAATTCTTGATAGGAGGCAATAACCAGACAGAGGTTACTGACAAACTCATTACACCCTCGATCAATGAACTCCAGAATGTCTGTTCCGGCACTGGGAGAATGGAAGGGATTGAATGTAGATGAGTTAGAAGGAGAGACAGGATTTGATCCAGGACTTGTTTTTGGTGCAGAGCCTCCACTGGCTTTAGCAATTGCTGAGTCTTTAAGCTCCGCCTCTAATGCCTGGAGATCCACCTCCAACCTAGACTGGGCGTGGCTGAGGAATTTGTCACAAAGCTCCTCCGCTGGTTCGTCCAACTGCAACAGCAGTTCAACACACTCAGAGAGATCCTTTGCGCTCGAACCACCATCCCTGTAGGCAAATTAAAGTTATGAGGAAATTAATAACATTAGGGACGGGGCCATAAAGATGTGAATGACAGTTGATAAGGGAGTTTTCTCGATCTTAACTAAAACAAATATCTCATGCTACAGCCCACAGACCTGAATTTCTGACGCAGTTGCTGAGCAAGCTTCTCCATAATAACATGGCAGTCATCCTGAATACCCCTGAAAGACGGCATGTGACTATACTGCTGCAGTACACAGCGTGCCCTGCGGTGGGCGCTCACGGCCTGGGCATAGGCCTGCAGCTCGAGACATTTGTTGAGTCTTGCTGGCAGTTCAAACAAAAACTGCAGCTTACGGAGGAGAGTGTGAACACCTGTACAGATGAAAAAAATGAGACACAAACTGGAATAAACTCTAAATCACTGAATGTGTCTAGGAGACTTTTAAGTTGATGCTAATATGGCTAAAGTACAGCTGATCTGTTATTAAAGAGTTGTGATTTGGTTGAAAGACATCAGTTATAGATCGCACATTTATTATATGAGTATTTATACCTGACAGTTTAGTGATCTGTGCATGCTGGTCCTGCAGTGTCCCACTAATGCGGGCACTAAACTCTGTGATAGAGGCCATGTTAGCAGACAAGCAGTCCATCTCATCCTCCATCTTCTTAAAGTCATTCTTCATTTTCCTGATTGTGTCTGTCAAGTGTAAGAACAAAATAGCTAATCAGAAAAATGCATTTATCCTCAAGAATAAACAACAAAATACAATGTAGGATTGTACACTTGATTACACACAAAGACCGCCATCAACAGAACCAGAAAACCAGACAGACAGACAAAATTAAGTACATAGACTACATCAATCAAATCAAAGGTTGTTTATTTATACAACTAACCTGTGGCAGAGATAAACTTATTGTAGTTTTCATAAACCAGGGTCTGCATGTCACTGTCCAGAGATCTTATCTGTTTCACCATGCAGCTCTCATGGTCCATCAGCTCACCCAGAGAACATTCCTTCCTCAGCTGAAACAAGACATTTAAAATACATGCATTTTAAATCGCAGTACAGAGAGTATTGAAATGTAAGCAAATAAATTGTATTTTACAAGTACAAGAACTAGAGGGCGTTTCCATCTATTAGACTGTGTATGTATGAGTATGCGTTCACCTTTATCCTTGTTCTTCAATTTATGACGTTGTCATCATATGCATGGCTTTCTTAATTTATACATTAGCATGACTATGCTATAAATTTACGATTGTCTCAAATCTACTCTGCTTAGTATACAGACAGCATTTCTGTCATCTCACAGGGTTTTGAGGCAAAGCCAGTTTGACAGTTGACATTATAACTTGTAACATTATATATTAGCTACACGTTTACCTTATTTAAATAAATCTCTGGGTCGAAATGCGGACCGTTTATATCGCAGGGATCCAGAGATTCGGCTTGTTCTGCAGCTTTTCCTTCTTCGTTCAGGCCGTAGTATAGCTTCAGCATGCTGTGAACCCGACGCCGCTGAGCCGGGTCCGAATCCGGTGGGGTTGTGGCAGAACTCATTTCTACTACAGAATCTTTATTTCATGAATGAGTTACATATCTGTTGCAAGATCTGCCAGTTTGTTGACCAGTCTGCTGTGCGGAACCAAAATGGCGCAGTATGTCAAAATAGAAGTCCAGGGAAAGCGTATAACGATTCAATTAAATTATAAAATTTAACACTGTTTATACAGACCTACAAAAATAAATGCAACTTTGTTTTTTTGTTACATTTATTTCATTCGAGATGTAATTCTTTCTCAAACACATGAAATACCTTATTGTAGGCACACTTAAATAAAACATCAATATAAAATCCATTACACAGAAAATTATTTACTGATAGGTAAGATGCCACAAGTTAGTACAAAGCATGGACAATAAAAAGTTTTGATGTTGCATATAAATGGTTTTAGTTAATCTTACAGGTCACAAAAAATTGGTAGTGCTAACATACACTTCATTTGTGTATAAAACTTTACAAACAAAAAAGGTAAAGATACAATTTGAGATTAAGGGACATTACATAAAAAGACAGTGATTACTAAAACTACAATGTGAATGTATAAAGGCACTTTAAATTAGTATTGACAGATGGGATTACAGTATCTACAGTAGTTAGTCAGTGTATGTGTCTGACAGGTGCTCAGAATAAACTATAATAGTTAGATTAGTTCCAAAATGGAAAATAAAACATGGTACAGTGATACATAAGACTAGGCAATTTTGGATCAATGTATTCAGTATAATAACAGTACAGGAGCTCAGCAAAAGCAGTGAAATTTCCTGATTTTCATGTGTAGTGTTGATTTTTCAAACCACTGGGTGCTGCAATAATTTCAGTTCCACTTTGTGAATTTGTAAAGTTTTAAAATGTGGCTTTTAAAAGTCCCATGTGCAAAAGCAGGCAAAGAAAGCAGGTTTAGAGAAACATGCATATATCACAAAACCAGATTAAGCCAGTAGATGTCATGCGTTGGTAAATACAGATTTTGGTTTTGGTAACATAAGAGCTGTAAAGGTCTTGACATTAAACTTTTCCAGGTTGTCTTATCTGTGAAGCAGGAAATTTTTCTGCACCATAGCACATACATGAAGGAAACATTCCTATATGCTAATGATATCTTTTACTGTTGGTTTGAAAGTGAACTGTAAGAAAACCGGTGCTTTTGAATATTGATTTTGCAATTCAGACTAATATTCAACAGCACACATTACTGCTGGCTATTTAGCATACTTGAGGTAAAAGCTTGATATTAATAAAAAGTCATTCTGTTGAAAATTGTATCACACAGTCATCCAATCAAACAACTTCATTCAGTTGTTCCTTACATTTGTTGCCCTGGATAAGCTTTAATGTCAAGTCCTGTGTTTCTATTCCATATAGTTAGGTACATTCAAGCTCTGAGAGCCTGGAAATACAGTACAATGCTTATTGATAAGTTGTTTTATACATTGCCTGAAACACATCACTATATATAAATGGTAGACGTACAAAACCACTGACTGTTCACCAGGTACCTACAACTAACTGATTTATATAAAAGGTTCTCTCTGCCTTACAAATGCAGATTACTCTGTTGTTTATAACCTGGATTCCTTTGAGCAGTGCATTACATCAGTAGGCCATCAGAAATGCTTGATTCTCTAGAGCAACTGGGTAGTGTGACCACAGACGCACACTGGTGAGAGATTTCGTACTATACATTAATGTTATAGTGAACTTAGGAACTACACACCTGCACTGGGTGTCATAATTTAACTTTGGTCAAAATTAAACAGATCAAAGTTATGACACAACTATGTTGTAGCTCAGTAGATGTCTGCATATGCCAACAAGCCCTGTGATAAATTGACAGCAACTGTCTTTGCAATGCTCTGCCCAAAACTGCAGCCCTGGTTTGCATATAAGGGCAGTTGGCTATACTACAGGCATCGACTGCCAGCTTTGGTGCAGGAGGGTCTACTTCTTTAGCAGTACTAATGGCACGAATCAAAGTACTGAACCAATGTACTCCAAATATACAGCCACTGGGATGTAGTTTTAATGGTTGCATAGTTGAATTCCACATTCAAAACAGTGACCTAAATAGAGGTTTCTAGTTTATACATCATCCTGCACTTCCTTGCCTTTTAACAGCCCAAAATATCTTGGATGGTTCAACAGAACCGCATATTATTGAGGCAAATTTCACATTCTTTTTGTACAGTCAACAGCAAAAGCTTTAACTTAAACATGTGACAATGCACAAATCATCTATAAATAGTGGTTCAGCTCTTCGGTCTGTGATCTTGGTCCGATCTATCTGTTCAGATCAGTTCAGTACTGCGTAAACAAACATGTCTCTGAGAATCTCAATGGACAGATGTAGTTTTGGTCACTGGGCAGGAGGAGGCAGTGTTGAAGCCGGGGCTCACCCCTGCTCCAAACTTTCAGTCACCTGGACAGCCGAGTAAGTGGGAGGCTGCGCCTGTCGGGAGAAGAAAGACGCTGCTCTCTTCGGTTTTAGACGCTTGATCTCTTTGCCTGAAACAAAGATTCATTCAAATGTTCATTAAAAAAAGTTTAATTAATAGATCAACAGAACTGAGAGTTCTACTCGTCTCTTACCATCATCAACATAGCTAATGGTGTTGAGAGAATGGACTCTGCTGCAGACCACGCTGCTCTGTCTGCGCAGCTTCCCGCGCCTTCGCTCTGGGGTTTTCTCACTCGTTTCCACCTGACCTGAAGGCGATTGGGAGGGTGTGACTTCACCATCGGTCCCTGTGGCTCCTGACTCACCAACAGAGCGTAACTCCACACAGAATTCAATCAGACCACTCATCAGCTCCGCCTGAAGAACAGGAAAAAACGAGCTTCTGATTAACTGAATGACTAATGTAAGTGCTTTAATTGAATGCTTTAATTGAAAAAGACAAATTTATTTTGGGGATAATAAACGGTCACAAATGCTGACAAAACAGAGATTAAACTATTAACACTGTAAATTCTTTAGTTAAAAATATCCTTACCTACATCACAATTGACAATTTTTGTCATAAACTGCTCACCTGTTTTGAATAAATCTTTAGTAACTTATTGACAGGCACGCCAGCCTCCTCTCCATCAAACTCCAGCCAGAGAATATGAGAGTCTCCCTCTGTTTCTGGGTAACTGTGATCCCAGGAAAGCTCGTTGAACTTTAGACCCAGCAGGACATGCTGTAGAAGAGATGAGGGGCAGAGAGATGAGAAATCGACAAAATCTGACACAATGAGCATCTGACAACTCTTTAATACACATACAGGAAGACCCAGACCTTCTCTTTTATATCCATCACATACACTCCTTCCAAACTGATGCCCACATGCACAGCCTTACGACCACCTCTGTGAAGTAGGCCCTGGGCTGGTTTATCTATCTCACCCATGAAGAAAGCACAACTGTCAAAAGACAAACACATGCATCGGTTTCTTCGGTTTCTTTGTGAAAGCAAAAGGTCAACTACATCCACCTTTGTGACTGTGGAACTGCAGCACATAATCTTAGTATTCAAATAACATCGTCCATAAGTGTGGACGTGTATAGTTATCTTTATAGTTATTGTTCTTGGTGTGGGTGGCAGTTAACTGTGCCAAATCCTAACCACAAAAATAAACAGTTTACAAATTTGGGTCTAATAAACTAGTCCATGATTGAGCAGTCTGACATCTAAACAATCTTCTAAAATATAATGGTTGTAATCATACCCATAGTAAGGCAGGGTGTGGCAGGTCCTGAGGTACTGGCGTAACAGAGCGGTGGGTTCCTGGCTGGAGCCTGCAGAGGAAGAGCAGACGGAACGATACTCCTTAATGAGATTTTGCTCCATCTCGGCGTGCCGCCCTCCCCTCCTCAACGTGGACAGAAAACCTCCTCCTCCTAATGCGACGTGGGCCGGCAAAAAGGACGACAACTTCTTCTCTCTAAAATAATGAAGAAGAAACTGATTAAAGCATTACAAGACTCTTTTCCTTAGACCAGTGACACTGCATTACTTCAAATCGCTTACAACTTCCAGATACTTTCTATATAGTGTGTAACGTGATTTAGGCACTGATAGTAAAATGCTGGAGGTAAAAAGGAAGCCAGCTTGTTTTGAAGCCATAACAGCTTTACATTAACCTTGTAGGAGGATGGTACCTAATTGCTGTTATAACAGCTTGGTCATCTAGCCCAGTCCCCAGCTCAATAGCACAGGATAACGCGCCCAAAGTCAACCAGTGTTCAGGGTCACATGGGTAACGGCCCTCCAAAATATTCATCTTGGCCTCGTCATAAAGCAGCTTCAGTACTCCTTCATCTTCAGTCTTAGATTAGATATACGGACAACACACAATATAACAAATTTAAATAAGAGAAACTGCAGGAAAATGGCAGATTAATGTAACAGAGGACACAGGACAATCGGAATGCATCGGAATCTAAATACATGTTGAGTACCTGCAGTTCTTTTGACTTGGGATAAAAAACATTTCTTTTTAATTGAAGACTGGGCTCATCTAAAAAACACAGAAGTTTGTTATTGTTACTGAACTTTCGGGTGAAATAACGCATGCAAATCAAATGAAACACACGAGAACCTTCAGAGATGTCTTCTGTAGGGGCCTCTGTGAAGCGGTACAGCAGGTCCTGCCACTGACGACACAGCTTGTAGGGCTGATGTTTCGGCTTCAACTGCAGCTCTAGTCAAACATATGGTAGCAAAATGAGGCAAAAGCTTTAACAGGCAGGAAGGACGTCATACAAAAACAATTATGACGATCAAATAGAAGAGAAGATTTATTTTTTCTTTCTACAAACCATTTTCACTTAATATTAGAATTATTTGTCTAAGTTCAAAGACTATCCTTGTTTAAACAGAAATCCAGTACATCCCAGCTGGAGGCATTAAACAGCCTCAGGAGTTCCTGATGTCCAACACTTCAGCCAAGCAGATTTTAAATGTCACCATTGTGTCTTTCCTTCCTTCATAAGTTAAACATGAAAAGATCCAAAGTTCTGTGTCAGTGTAAGAATGGAATCAAGCACAAAGAACTTCTATTACCAAGCAGGGGAGAACAGAACCAGAAAGCAAACACGTCTACAGCCGAGTTAGGAATGTTGAGAGCCTCCCTGACATTGCGCCCAAGCTCCTGAACACTCATGCAACCAAGACCCTCCAGAGTTAAGTGCACCGCACTGTCGCTCGGCAAGTACACCAACAGATCTTGGGCTGGATAAACAAGGGGGGAACAAGTTAATCTTGTTCTCAGGTCAACAAAACAATCATCAGATCAGGACTTCCAGTGTAGAAACATTAAATAAAGAAAAGACCAAAAGAACTGACCTCTGGTGACGGAGGAAGCGACACTTCCGCGCTGAGAATGAGAATGTTCTGATGGCTCAGTGGGGAAGTCGCCATCATCTGCCTCCATCTAATCCAGAAGTTCAGAAACACAACTACTAAACAGGAAACACAAAGCATTTTTGAGAATAATACTTCTGCTACGTTTTTTGTACCAACTCAGTAAAAAAAACGAAAATAATCATCTGTTGTGAAATCGTTTTTGATAGAGAAGCGAAACTCGAACAGTTTCTTGGCAATACAGTAAAAACTGATGCAGGTTAATGTGGCAGCTTTTAAATCCCTCAAGTGTATTTGGCATAAGAGCCCAGATTTGCGCATGTTAAACACTCCACTAGTAATACTATCAAAATATAATTACATAAGACGATAAAAGAAGTAAACAACTGTCGACCCTCTGCCCGGCTAACGTTAGCTAGCCACACCAATAACTGCCTGCTAACCAAACTACATACAAAAACATACCAAGACAATGTCCGTCGTTGCAGATGCTGTTTTCTTGATGGCGATAAACGAAAAATATCAATATTTAGAGGAACAGCGTTACATAAAAACAGCTTACAGTGTGAACAGCGCAACTGGATAATGTTCTTAAACAGCGCCCACCAGTGAAATATTAAATAACTTAGATGTCACCCTATTACTGTGAGTGATGTACCATTTAAAGTCTGCAGAGGGCGCGACGCGGCCTAATACATGATCGTTAATATAATATTGATAACATTGTTATTAAAACACCAAATAAACACAGACGTTTCATAATATCAACGTATATTCATTAAGTACATGCACCAGTTACATTTACAGTTATCATTATTCTACAAGAATCTCATCTCTTCTCTAGGTTCAAAAAAAATTTTCTGTGCGGCGCCAGTGATAAGTCTGTTAGGGTTAGTACATGTGATTCATTCTCACATTGGCATGTCTTGGTGCTGTATGCTGCTGCTTTGCATAAACTAAATAATCATCCACCATCAATCAATCGTTTATACCAACCCAGCAAACACACAACGGTCCTCTAACGTTAGTATCTGGTTCCAGTTTTGTAAATTTTTTGTAAACAAAAAATAATGTAACCAAAACGTTCATAACCTAAAAACAACCCTTACAAATGTACATTTTATGAACCAGAAACTAACATTCCAAGAATGTTGTTGGAACCACAAATAGTAGGTTGTGGGGGGAGTTTTGGAGATTACCCAGCTATCCTGGGTAATTTTAAGCAAAATGTATGTGATCATTTTCAACTAAGCATGTTTTTTATTCCCATATGAAAATTAACTTTTAACGTAAGTTGTAAAATTGTTTTACTACAGTATAACTGCAGCAGTTGTTGCATTCGGTCACTAACAAAATTTTTTACTCAACTGTGAAGGTGGAATTTTGGCAATACCCCTTATCAGGATGTACTACCAAAGAAATAATTGTAATTTATTTATTTGAATGTCATGACAATGAAGACAAAATAAACTAAAACACACTGAACCACATTATGTATATTTCAGAACCACAGTTAAACATGAGGGTGCTGGAGAATCACTGCTCCAATGCCAGCAGTGACCACTCAAAACCTCTAGCACTTATATTATAGTAGAGCACAAACTAGAAACGGCACCAGTGCAACTAGGAGTTGGGTTGCAACTCCTAGTTCATACTTTATAGTGTTTTTTTAATAGTCATATGAATCAGTTGTTAATGTTACCAGCTATAAACAGTGACTTGTCATCTTATTTTTAAAACATCAACATTAATGTGCGAAGAGCCATGTAAGTGTTTCTGGTGTGCACAATGTCAACAACAGTAATGATTTTGGACTTTATTGAGCACCATGTAGTAGTCAGTCATGTATATCCAGATTTGTCACCTCTATACACAATACTCATTAACGTCCAGTCTTCAAAGCCTGTCTGGTATTCACCGTCCCTGAGAAAATGTGTCTGTATTCTAGCAGCACCCTCCACCTGACTGTTGTACTGGGGTGCTTTCAATTTTTATATCGGGTTTCTCTGAACCTCCTGAAGCCCCTGGTCTCATTCGCTTCTTTATTTCTTCTGCCATGGTCATGAAGGCCTGCTCCACATTTGTGGCATTTTTGGCACTCGTTTCAAGAAACGGGATGCCAAGAGAATCGGCAAACTCCTTTAGAGAAACATTCCAAAAACATAAAGTGGGAGAAACTGTTGGCTTTGTACAGAATGAAGTTAATGTTTAATATGTGTGTTTAAGCTAAATCAACAGAACTGCACAGAAATATGGTACGGTCAATGTATGAGGCGACACAGCCTTAACTAATGCAAGGAGGAAGTTCTTAACTTGTTACCTTAGCGGTTGTGTAGTCCACAACTTTCTTTGTAGTAAGATCACATTTATTCCCAACAAGTAGTTTGTTGACATTCTCACTTGCATAGCGATCGATTTCCTTCAGCCACTGTTTCACATTGTTGTAGGATTCCTAAAACACAGGTATCCGACATTTCAAAAATATGCCAGGTTTATATTAGTTTTCTGATCTTTAATACAGTTTTACCTACTGATGCTTGGTTAGGAATTTACATAAATGCTGTAAGTGAATTGTGTTCAACTTAATGAGAACCAGTACAAACAGTAAAAAGTTAGGACAGTCCGGTGGACATATTAAAAACGTTGTACAGACCTGGTCTGTAACATCATACACAATGATGATGCCGTGAGCTCCTCTGTAGTAGCTGGATGTTATGGTGCGGAATCTCTCCTGTCCAGCAGTGTCCCACTGAATACATGGACATGACTCAGTTTGTGTGGTTTAACATTTCATACATTAAATCTTATCACCTGACAACTCACTATTTGCAGTTTAATCGTTTTTCCATCCAACTCAATAGTTCGTATCTTGAAATCCACTCCAATAGTGCTGATAAAACTCTCTGTGTAAGTGTCATCCTGGAATTTTGGAATACATCAGATTTCAAGAATGAATAATACATTATTGTTATAAAGCAAGGGGTTCATTTCTATCCTAAAATGCTGCAGAAAAGCACTTACCGCAAATCGCAGGAGAATGCAGGATTTTCCAACTCCAGAATCTCCTATCAGAAGCAGCTTAAATAAGTAGTCACTGTGGAAATTTATAGAAACATAACTTTGCAGGGCGCAGCATCCAAACCTACACAGCTGTTCAGAGATTCCAGTTGGCGGGCGGAAGTCTCGATTAAAAACAGCCGAGCTGTCAAGACGACATCGTTTACAAAACTGTCCTGCTTTAGGCATTCCTATCACACTTGAATTTCCACAAGCAACTCCAGCACAGCAACAATGAAATTAGTAAACATGTCCACTGCTCTTTAACACCACAATTATATAAATCAATCAATAAATAAATGCAGAGAATGCACAGGGGATATGTATAATTAAAGGTTATAAAAGTCCATATATCACAGAGTAACACGACTTACTATTCAGGGTTCATGATGCGACAGCAGCGAGATCTTTTATTGTTTGTCCAGCTGGTCAAATCGCTCTGGGTCGCCTAGTGTGCGCTGGCTGACCGCAAATTCTGAGCGAGTATTTTTAGTTTTAAATATATGCTATTAAAAATAAATCTAAGTTTTTACTATGATTATAGGACAGCCTGGATATCGTTTACAGATCTGTTGTACAATTTAACCAGCCTTGACCTCACGACTCCTCTCCGGTTTTACAAGCCACGCAGGTGCGGCAGTGACGGATACTGTGTGCCGCAACACATCTAATTCTTATCAGCTGTCGCCGCCTAGTGGTGGGATCCATTCTTTTGAAGCAGCGTGCATCCCTTACTATCTTAAAAAAAACGCAACTTCAAAATCTCTTCATTGTCCGTCATGTCTATGGGGTTTAAAGGGCATTATTCAGGAAGCTAAAGAGGTAAAATGTTGCAAAACCCAAGAACTCCTATATTTTAATCTGAGATCTTGTACAAAAATATTTGTATAGTCCAGCAAAATCAGATAAAATACACTGAATACATTTATACAAAACCTCTTCAAACAGTGTCAAACTTTATTGAATAGAACACCCTAAATCTTAAAATAGGAATGAATAACACTTTAAATATCAAAAGGATTACAGCGAGACAAAATACTTTTTGTGTATCTATAAAACAATCCATAAATATTTTTGATCTGAGTTAGATTAAAGATTGAAACAGAAAAATAAAGAATGTTTTTGTTTTATATAAAGCCCCTTGTCCAAAGGTATGACACCTTTCAAGGCACTGCAATGCAAAAATAATGTCATGAATACATTCATTTTAACAGATACTGTCTGATAAAGCATTGAATAACTAATAACCAAACAGAGACATTTTACCAGGAAATGATGACAAAGAAATAAATAATGTAAAAACAGCAAACTTTGGCACAAGCCTCTTTGTCTTTCCAATAACTCTTCAAAAGTGTCAAAACATTTTAACTGTCCCACCATTAACAAAATAAACAAAACCCCATTATTTATCAAGCAACATTATGGTCATATTGGCAAAACAATGCCTGCAGGAGGTCACATGACTAAAATGAATAAATATCATATTTGCAGCTTCAGCAATGTGTGAGACCTTTTCTCCTTTCTTTACTACTTCCCGTGTGCATTAACCTGCCTGCAGCCATTCAGGGGTGTGACGGGTGCTTGTTTATTGGTGAGTAAAACATAAGGCAAATAACACCTTTTTAAATTTTAAGTAATGTTGCTTATAAACCAAACTCCTGACCAAACACCATCAACAGAGAAAACATTTCATTCACACTTCATAACATTTAGAGAATATCTTGTAAGATCTTCACTGGACCTGTTTTATATTCCCTAAAACCACCACTCCTAAGAATGTCCTTCAAATTCAAGCAAAAAGGCTGTGACAGTTAAAACAAGGCACACTTTTGTCCTGGTGTATTGAATAAAGATTCAGATGTCAAAAAATGTGATAAAATTGGTATATTGTCCTTTCTGTGCAGTGCATCATGCAAGGAGCCACAGTCTCATTGTAAATTCTAGCTTTGCGTCTTTATTGAAGAACACACTTCTCCTTATTGCTGTATTTTCTACGTCTTGCTTCTAGACCTCTCTCCAGTCTCTCGTCCTCCTCCAGTGCCCTGCGCATACAGAACAGTCAGTGTTTGCATGTCCCATAACTAATCTACACTATGCGCCGAGACTAAAAACCAGACCCACCCTCTCTCCTTGGCATCCATGTCTCTGACCAGCTCGTCACGCTTGTTGACCAGGGACACCAGCTCCTGAAGCAGTAACTGTTCTCTGTGCTGCTGGGCCTGTGTCTTCTGCCAATCTAATGGATTATATATGATGCATTTGAATATAGTATGATGGTCTCAACTTCAGTGATGTAAAACTCTTTGTAAGAAGTTCAGAGCAGCTCACCTTCAATAGCCATCATGGCTCTGAGCTCTCGGTTTAGCAGCTCAAATCTTCTTTCTAAATCCTGCTCTTCTTGTCTGCAAGGATAACGTTATTCACATTATTGAACGTCTCTTAAAGTCCTATATTACTGATGAATGTGTGTTAGGGTGATTAGGGGAACACACAGCAGCTCCAGGTGGTCTTGTCTCCTGATCAAAGCGTTTTTCTTGTTGACCAGAGTGAACCACTCCTGAATCAGCTTCTCTTCTTCATCCTTATCACTTCCTGTTTAACAAATAATGTGATGCGCATGGAGCGAATTCAACTCACTCCCAGAACACACATCAACAACATCACTGTACTGATTCTTGAAATGCTGGGACAACACATGTCCCACAACTTTACCTGCCCTTATTATTTAATCTTGCAACATTTAGCTTTAAAACTAAACACAATTTTATCTAATTTGTTACATTATTATTTACTATCCATGAAACGACTTATTTTCCGACTAGAACTCAAAACTTCATATATTTTCTTATAGAAATAATAATTATACAACATAAGAAACAAACATACACTGTCTGTTCTAACAGAAGGAAGAGGTCATGTTTTTATCCTAATACCAAGGAATCAGTAAAAACTTATCCTATTTTAAAGAATTATTTTGAGCAATTATGACTTTTGTTTGACTATCAGAGTTTAATGTATGAGAATCTTCAGTTTTCACTGTTTCTCTGAGTTTTTTTAATGACACAATCTTAATAAAGGTAATTGTTTTACCCGTCTCCATGAGCTTCCTGAGTCTCGTCTCCACCACAGCAGCTCTGCTGTCTATGTGCTTCTGCTCTGTCTCCAGGGCCTGAAGTTCACTCAACACATACTGGTTGGTGTCCTGCAGACACTGGCCAGGAAGTACCACAGGAAGACGTACATAAAACCAGACAAGAGCACAACAGAGAAACAGAGAAGACGTGATGGACACGATGAGACAGAAGAGTTGAAAACAAACAGAGAAAAAGGGACAGGTGAGAAAAGAACGGACAAACGTGAGAAAAAAACAATACAACCACAGATAAATAGTGACACATAAAAGTAACAAACACAGCAGGACAGAGAGGCAGAGAGGAAAGGACAGGCTTTATTTAATTAAGAGAAAGATTTGTTAAAACAAAGAAACTAATCATGGGATGATAAAAGCTCATGCATCAGGATTTGAGAGTAATGATGTGCCGACTGAGTACAAGATATTTTGTAAACATTTGACACGCACAATTTTATGTTTTACTGCTATAGGCTTAAATGATTAAAATATGACACATTTATTATTCTAAACTGTCAGATACTGAAAACATGCTGACCATTTTCTCATTCTCTGTGGATTTCAATTCCTGGTTTGTTTCGTGAGGTTCTGCAAACATAAAAAAGTGGAATAATAATATAAAATATAAGAACCTTTAGAAAAAAGAAAAACTTTTTTTTACAGATGCATAATGCTTGATGCAAAATACAATAATATTTGTAGATGCAATAAGGATATTTGAAGGTACCAGTTTCAGCACTTTCTCTGGCAGCTGTCGAGCTGTTTGTTCCTTCACATGCTGGCTCACCTTTACCTGCCTGTCAGTGATCGACAAATGGAGAAAAAAACATTACAACATTATGATATACAGGGGTTGGACAATGAAACTGAAACACTGGCCAGTTTAGTGTTGGAGGTTTCATGGCTAAATTTGACCAGCCTTGTGGCCAATCTTCATTGATTGCACATTCCACCAGTAAGAGCAGAGTGTGAAGGTTTAATTAGCAGAGTAATAGCACAGTTTTGCTTAAAATATTG